>CM046387.1:16811027-16870958 GCA_025413485.1 Ficus microcarpa
TATAAGTATTATCTCATAAGTATCGACTCAAAAGTATTATTTAATGTATTGAATTATTGTGGTTGCATGATCATTTTGGAAGCTTATAAGTTTAAAATTTTTCACCTTTATGTTTTTTCCTTTTATACATATTTTATGAAAAAGTATTTCTTTTATATTACTTATCAAAAATATTAAGAGGAAAGTAAATTATTATTTATTTATACTTCAATAAAGAACTAAGACAGAAATTAAATAAAAAAAATAAATGTTATTTTCACGTACAATTTCAGACATAGTTTTGATATTTTCGGTATTTAACATGATTCTTTATAAAATAAAATAAAAATAAAAAATAAAAAAAATATTTTTGATATTAAAAATATAAAAAAAGACCAAAATGAGTAGGAAACTTTTTTATTTTAATGTAAGTGGGTTAACTGGGTGGAGTGGGTACCCGCTGACCCACGCTAGTTTGACCCGCACCCGCAAATTAAATGGAGCAGGTCATGCGGGGTGGGGCAGGTGGGCTAAAAACTCAACCCCGCTCCATTTACATCCCTATTTGCAGATCTGTTGAATATGGACAGCAAATTGAGAGAGAAAATGAGTGATTCCAAAGTGAAAGAAAATAGAGATTTTTACTTGATAGAAATGATATGAGAAACAGAGTAATTAGCATTCTTTTAAGGCATGTTTGGTACACCATATTTGTAAGACCCGAAATTTTTGTAGACTTGTAATCTCCTCGTTCGTAAGGAATTAGAGTCTAAATTATGTGTTATGATGTGATGTATGAAAAATTATGAATAATAATGAGAAATTCATGATTTTGTTCCAAACAATGTTCGAGTCCTCATTTTATGATTTTGAGACTCAATTAATGTTTTACGAGCCAAGAACGAAGTTTTTAAAGGAAAAAGAACGAAAAAGGATGAAATTTTACGAAAGTCAAAGGTTTGACCAAAAGTCAAAGGGTTGACCAAAAAGTCAAAGGGTTGACCAAAAAAAACGTCAAAGTTTGACCGGGACGGGTCACAACGTCGACTTTACAAGTATGATGAAGGAATATGAAAAGAATCTCCGAAAATGGAGTTTTATAAGCCGTAAATCCACCCTAGAAAAATCAAGCACATCGAAAAAAGAATTAAGGGCAAAAAGGTCTCCGAAAAATTGGAGAAAGAGAGTTTCGGTCCAAAATTTAATGGAATAATTTTTGGATCAAAATATAAAATAAGAATGCTCATCACAGTGTTGGAAATAACTGTAGAGCGCTAAAAGAGCTGTGAAAGACCGAAATGGCCAAACAAGGCCTTGAAAGAGCTAGTGGAAGATGACATCAACTCTTGACATCACCCTCCACTAACTCAAGACTTCAAATAGCAGCCCCCTACCCCCATAAAAGTTCGGCAACTAGCATAGAAAAGAAAAGAAAATCAAAGGGGACAAGAAGGTATGGCATAAAGCCATAAAATAAGGACCCAAAAGGTGGGTTAAGTGTGAGATTTTCTAGAAGCTTTCTAGAGCAAACCATGGGCTGCCACCTACCCATTTTTCTCCTTAAAATCCGGCACTACTCCCCCCCCCCCTCTCCATCATGTTCGGCCAGCCAAAGGAGAAGCAAAGGAAATGAAAAAAAAAATGGAAACAAGATAAGACATAAAGCCATGAAATGAGGACAAGCAACCACTCCACCTTTCCTTCCACCAAGGGCTGCCATTTGTCCTTCTTTTCCCTCAATTTTCAGCAGCCCATACTCTCCTAATCCTCCTTGGATTCGGCAGCCAACAAGGAAAAGAATGACTTGACACAAAGCCTTGAATCAAGGGACAAGAAGGCAACTACTCTAGTCATTCAAGACATCTCATCTTTCCTTTCTCTTTTCCTTGTCAAAGCAGCCAAAAGCTTGCTTTCCTTGAGGATACACGGCAGCTAGGGAGAGAAAGAGAGAAAGAGAGATTCAAAAAGTTTTGGATTTCCAATCCCTTGGAGTTTCGGTTCTAGAGAGAGAACTAAGGAGAAGTGAGAAAATTTTGGTGGTTCTAGCAAGAGGAGGCCGAACCAAGAGCAAGAAAGAAAGAGGAAAAAGAGGTAAGAGGATCTTGAAAATTTCTTGGATTTCTCCCTTGATCATGCTCGGTTTTGAGTTAAGAAGAAGCTAACAAAAAGGGGTCTCTTGGATCTCATTCTAGTGCCAAAACCGTGAGCAACCAAGAGCAAGGAAACTTGAGAGAATTTTTGTGGATTTCTCCAAGTCTTGGCCGAACAAGGAAGAGAAGAAAAAGGTAAGAAAAACTTGGTTTTTCTTCATATGAATTTCGGTTTTGGTTAGAAGCAAGAAGAGCTAACAACAAAAAATTTTGGATGCATTTTCATGAAGAAAACCGTGGGCTAGAACAAGTCAAGGAACCAAGGAAGATTTTGGGATTTCGAAACCCTAACTTGGGTTGAGGTAAAATCTCTTAAACCCCCTTGAATCTAAGCTTTATTTAAGTGTTTTTAAGGTTGATTCAAGTGGTTTGTAAGGACATAAGTCCATTTGATTTTCTGCCCTCATTTATGGTGTGTATGTGCTTGATAAGGTTAGGTTGGTTGGCTGACTTTGATGCTTGATTTCTTTAAAAATTTGTGCATGAAAATGATGGATTTTTCATGCTAGAAGATAGGTTGTATGTCCCATAAGATTAGGCCAAAAATCTGCTAGGGCAGTCCACTTATGATGTGCTAGCTTAAGACGTAAACCGAACACAACCCTCAACACTGCCAGTTCGGGTTCGAACCTGAGCAATTTCGGGAAAATGAAAATATCATGCCCTTAGAGGCCGAATGAGGTAAAAGTTAAAACACGAAAGTTGTTCGGAACAACTTTTCCTAGAGGACAACGCGGACAGAATCTCGAAATAAGGCTCCAAAGGCCTTCGTTTTACTCGAAACCCGTGGCTGAACCCTGGGACGTTCTCCACACAGTTTTCCAGAACTAACCCGTTTTCAAATAAAAACTGGTACTGATCTAGGCCGAACTAGATTTTGTGCAAAACATGAAAGTTCTAGCATTTTTCGTTAGCTACAACTTTCGTGAAGAAAATTTTTTCAGATTCCGAGCCGATTTTTAAACTGGGCGCGTTTTGTGAGAGACGCGCAGAGAGTCCGAAAACTAGCAAATGAATCTCACGAAAATCTTTTCTAGAAAAATCATGAAGTGTTCCAAAATGGTCTTTTTAGCATCGGAAACCATTCCAAAGGTGGTTTCCGACCCCAAATGATTTTATAAAAGATTTGTTTCGAAAACCATAAATTTTAAAGGGCTCGGGTTTGAAATTCACATTTTCCATAAAGAAAAGAAAAAAAAAGGGTTTCAACCAAACATTTGCAAGTTGAAGGAAATAATAAAATTAAGCTAATGAATTTTCTAACTAAAAGGAGTTAGAATTTTTATAAGAAGAATGAAGGATTTTTGGGAAGTAAATTACACAAGATTTTCCAAAAATAATGAAGAGGAATTTTATGGTAAAATTGGTGAACAAGCCGATTACGAACGGTAACCGGATATTAGATCCGAGTTACATACCCAAGGATAACCAAGGGTTGACAAGAGGTTGACCCAAGGTTAATTAAGGTTAACCTTAAGGGTTACCCAACATAACCCTAAGGGATACCCACATGAATATTGGGCTAAGATTAAATGGGTTAAAGGATATAACCCAATAACAAGGATATATGAGCAAAGCCCAATAAGAGAACAAGACCCTAACAAAAAAAAAAAAAAGGGGGTTACCCAATGTAACCTCATAAGGATTATCCAAGTTCAATAAAGAATAGGGATAAAAATGGCCTAGATGGATAACATGTATAGGGGACATACAACCAAAAGTAAATATGAGTGTTGGTAGGTCACCAACACCTTACGAAAGGATCCTGATCCTATATTTTTGGTATATCAGGAAAGTAAATTGCCGTTGCCGACGAGTTACGGAACGCGATTCTAAGGAACACGGCACTAGAGGTAAGTACAAACCTCACCTGCAGTATGAAAACTAGTAAATTACGTTCAAGTATGTAGATTTCAAATGTACTGCAATATGTCTTGTGCTATATCTGTGAAATGCCATGTTTTATGAAAAGTGCTATTTTTGCGAAATGTCATATTTATAAAAGGTGCCATTTTCGTAAAATGCTATGTTGATAAAAAGTGCTATTTTTGCAAAAGATGATAATAGTGCTATATTTGCAAAATGCCATGTTTATAAAAGGTGCTACTTTCGTAAAATGCTATGTTGATAAAAAGTGCTATTTTTGTAAAAGATTACAATAGTGCTATATTTGCAAAATGTCATGCTTATAAAAATGTCATGTTTGCAATTGCCATGAATGAGAAGAATGCCATGTCATGTTATAATGAGATACAAAGTATGCTATCATGTAGTGACATCATATGGTATGTTCACTAAAGATAAATAACATGGTAAGAAGTCACAAGTAAAGTGTCGTACCAACCTCCTTAAGGTGGAGGATTTTTATATACAAGTTATGGGTTCACCTTCTCGATTCTGTAAGAGGGTGTAATCACCTATGTTCCCTGGTGCAGTTAGGGGATTGCAACCCCATCTAACTGTACTAGGAGGCGCGCTATAATTTAAGGGTACGTACACTAAGGGGTCCATAAGAAAGATAAGAAAGTTAATGAAATGCATAAATGGAACATAACTGGTTCACGCATATGCATATGATGATGAATGTTTTTATGGTGTTTAAATGTTTTGTGAGATTATGTTTGTGCTTACTGGGCGAAAGCTCATTCAGTTATATTTCATACTGTAGGTAAGAAACCCGCAGCTTAATGCTGGGCATTGTTGGAGCGGTGTGGCGGCAGACGAAGGCGGTATGGATACCACTGCGCATAGTTTCCGCAAATCTTTTGATGTAAAGAAGTTTTTATATATAAGCATGTATGATAAAGACAAATTATGCTTTATGGTATTTTGGAACTACATACATTAAGTAATCATTTACTTGAGTAGTAATGAAGTATTACTAAAGACAAATGTTTTATAAGTAAGTTTCAAAAGAAAAAAAAAGATAAGAGTTTTAAGAAAGTCAAAAAAAAAAATATATACCCAAATTTTCAAGTAAGTAATGTAAGGTAAGAAGTGACGGCCCTACGTAGTAAGGGGGCGTCACAGAGTTGGTATCAGAGCGGTATCCTGCCAGCCTACTTCGTCTCGCTCCGCATCGTTCTGCAATAGCCCAAGTAAGTTAATTTATTTTCTTACGCTTAGAATTAGATTTTCGTATGCATATCAATGGTTCGCAATGGAAAGGATGGTTGTGAGAATGACGTTGGGTTGTGCCCTAGCTCGATGGTGGTAAACAAGTAATGTATGCCCATGATGAGGAAATTATGTATTTTCCTAAAAACTATGATTATGAAAAGAAGATTATGGTTCTGTATAAAAGATATGATTTTATGAAAGTTTTAAAAAAAAATAAGAAGCTTATTTTATTGCTTCTATACAGAACCATGCCACCAAGACGTCGAACGGCACCGGTCCAAAATGTCGATCTCACAGCCCAACTGAACGAGCTGAGAGAGATGATGCTCGCCCAACAACGAGAAATAAGTGGGCTTAGGGCTCAAATCGCCCAACAGAACCAAGGACCACCTGAGGTCAGGGTACCACCGGCACCTGAAGAGCAACCAGCGGTACCGGAATTCCCCGAGGAGGAACCAGTAATTCCGGAACACCCTGAGGCCCAAGAGGCACCAATGGCGCCGGTAGCTGCTCCGCCAGCTCAACGAGCTCGAACACCGGCAGAGCTGTACCATGAATTTCGGCGCATGAAGGCGCCAGAATTCGAAGGATCAACGGACCCGATCGAAGCCGACAACTGGCTCATCGATCTCCAAGTTTCTCTGAACTTCCTCGGACTCGATGATAGAGAAAGAGTCCTCTGTGCGTCATTCATGCTGAAGAAGGACGCCCGATTATGGTGGGAGACAGTTCAGATCAGACGGGATGTCACCCAGATGACATGGGAAGACTTTGTGGAAGAGTTCCGTGAGAAGTACTTCAACACGGAAGTAATGGAAACCCAACAGGATGAGTTCACTAATTTCCGTCAGGGAAATTTGTCAGTGGCTGAAGCTGTGAGAAGGTTTGAACAGCTCGCCCGTCTCTGCCCTCAACTCATCAGTTCTGAGAAGGACAATGTGAGGAAGATGATGAAAATGTTCCGGCCAGACTTAGCCGTGCTTATCAGCAGTGGCCCTCAACCACTGCTCACTGTTGCCGAGTGTGTCAGTCGAGCAGTCCGAGCTGAATATTGGGTAGGCCAGAACAAGGCTCAACGGGCTCAGTTTTTCAAGGAAAAGAATGAAGAGAGGGCACTAGCCAGGCAGAATCAGACCAAGCCCGGCCAACCATCACAGCAGAAAGGTCAAGGAGGACCTTCTGGCCAACGCGGCGGCAACAAGCCGTACGGCAACCCCCAGCAGAAAAGAAAGTGGAATGCTGGAGGGCAAGGGAGCCAACAGAATCCTCCCCAGAAGAAGAATGCCCCTGACAACAGTGGAACTCCTTTTTGCCAGAAATGTGGGAAAAAGCACCCAGGAGACTGCCGGGCAGGGACAAACCGCTGTTATCTGTGTGGCAAGGAAGGCCACTTTGCTAAGAATTGCAATGCCAATGTCCAGCACCAGCAGAATTACCAGCGGGGCCAGGGAAGTCAGTTACATGCTGTACAGATGAAGCTCGAAGGACCTGCAGTTCCTCAAGGCCGAGCTGAAGCTCCAGAACCGCAAGGACGCATCTATGCCTACACAAAGGAGGATGCTCAAGCTGGACCGTCCACGGTGGTGACAGGTCAGCTTCCTTTTGCCCAACAAGATGCTTATGTGTTGATTGATTCTGGAGCTACGCATTCATTCACATCACCTAGGTTTGCTAAGAAACTAGGTAGAGATAATGAGAAAATTGGAAGAACCTTTCGTACTGCATTACCCTCCGGGGAAATCTTGTTGTCTGATTATTGGATACGCCATGTTCCAATAATCATATGCGGTAGAGAGATGTACGTCAACCTAATCGTCATCGATTTATACGACTACGACGTCATCCTGGGTATGGACTTCCTAGGAAAGTACAACGCGGTTATCGACTGCCAACGTCGTGGCGTTACGTTCAAGCCAGTTGGGGACAAGGAATTCATCTTTAGAGGATCGACCCCGAAGCAGCCGAAGATGTTTATTTCGGCATTAAAGGCTAGAAAGTTATTGGCTGAAGGATGCACGGGATTTCTAGCCAATATGGTGGATAAGACGCAAGAGATCGAAGGTAAGTCGGAAGATGTATCGATCGTCAAGGAATTTGTGGACGTTTTTCCTGAGGAATTGCCAGGATTGCCACCAGAACGAGAAATCTCTTTTGAGATTGAGTTACTTCCAGGATCGGCACCTGTATCCAAGGCACCGTATAGGATGGCGCCTGCCGAACTCAAGGAATTGCAAGTCCAGTTGAAGGAGCTCCTAGATAAAGGATTCATCAGGCAAAGCTATTCACCATGGGGAGCCCCGGTGTTGTTTGTTAAGAAGAAGGACGGCACTCTAAGAATGTGCATCGACTATCGGGAGTTGAACAAGATCACCATCAAGAACAAGTATCCGTTGCCCAGGATCGACGATTTGTTCGACCAACTGAAAGGAGCCTCAGTCTTTTCGAAGATTGATCTACGATCGGGATATCACCAGCTCCGAATCAAGGAAGGAGATGTTCCGAAGACGGCGTTTCGCACCCGATATGGACACTACGAGTTCCTTGTGATGCCGTTCGGACTGACAAATGCACCAGCCGCCTTCATGGACCTGATGAATCGAGTATTTAAGGACTACCTAGGCAAGTTTGTCATTGTCTTCATAGACGACATTCTGATCTATTCAAGGTCGAAAGAAGAGCACGAAGAGCATCTAAGGATTGCACTACGGATTTTGAAGCAAAATCAGCTCTACGCCAAGTTCTCCAAGTGCGAGTTTTGGTTGGGAAAGGTCCATTTCCTTGGACATGTAGTCTCAAAAGAAGGCATATCTGTAGATCCGGCCAAGATCGAGGCGGTAAGTAAGTGGCCAGCCCCCAAGAATGTCACCGAAGTGCGCAGTTTCCTCGGATTAGCGGGCTATTACCGACGATTCGTCGAAGGATTTGCCAAGATCGCGGCGCCACTTACCGCACTCACAAGAAAAGGGAAGGCTTATGAATGGACAAATAAGTGTGAAGAACACTTCCAAGGAAGCTCAAAAGCAAGTTGACGAGCGCTCCAATCCTCACGATCCCGGTTGTGGAGGAAGAAAACTTCATAATTTATAGCGATGCTTCGAAGATAGGATTGGGAGCCGTGCTTATGCAAAACGGAAAGGTGATCGCCTATGCTTCACGACAGCTCAAAGAACATGAGAAGAACTATCCGACACACGATTTGGAACTTGCGGCGGTAGTCTTTGCCTTAAAGATTTGGAGGCATTACCTCTACGGCACAAAATGCGAAGTGTACACGGACCATCAGAGTTTGAAGTACATCTTCACACAGAAGGAGCTTAACATGAAGCAAAGAAGATGGCTCGAATTGGTTAAGGACTACGACATAGATATCCGATACCATCCCGGGAAGGCTAACAAGGTAGCCAATGCCCTAAGTCGGAAGTCGTCTTCCTCGATGATGTCGATCAGGTCATTGGCCGAGCCTCTTCAAAAAGAGCTAATGGAAGCCAGGATCGAGCTTATTACGGGAAGATTAGCTGCTTTAACCTTCCAGCCTACCATTTTGGATGGCATGAAAGAACGACAAGAAGCCGATGCCTCGCTGCTTAGGACGAAAAATGAGGTTTTAGAAGGAAAGGAGTCCGATTTCCACATATCCGATGAAGGCATACTCTATCAAAAGAATAGATTGTGTATCCCTAACGAGGAAGAATTGAAGGAAAAGATCATTAAAGAAGCTCACGAGACTCCGTACTCTGTCCATCCCGGAGCCACAAAGATGTACAAGGACTTAAAAGAGAGCTTTTGGTGGCCCAAGATGAAGAATGACGTTGCTACTTTTGTTAGTAAGTGCCTTACCTGTCAAAAGGTAAAGGCGGAACACCAACGTCCAGGAGGAGAACTACAGAAAATTTCCATCCCAGAATGGAAATGGGATCAAGTAACGATGGACTTCGTGGTTGGTCTGCCTCGAACTCCTAGCGGCAACGACGCCATTTGGGTGGTTGTTGACCGATTGACAAAGTCGGCGCACTTTATAGCCATCAAGCTCAGCTTCTCTGTGGAACAATTGGCAGAATTGTACGTGGCTCAGATCGTTCGCTACCATGGAATTCCGAAGACGATAATCTCGGATCGCGACGGTCGCTTTACTTCGAAATTTTGGAGGAGCGTACATGAAGCAATGGGTACCAAGCTTTCATTTAGTACAGCTTTTCACCCACAAACAGATGGACAATCAGAAAGGACCATTCAAACCTTAGAAGACATGTTGCGAGCTTGCGTGATGGATTTCAAGGGAACTTGGGATAAGAAGCTTCCTTTGATTGAATTCTCGTACAACAACAGTTTTCATGCTTCAATTGGAATGGCTCCTTATGAAGCTTTATATGGAAGAAGATGCAGATCTCAAGTCCACTGGTACGAAACAAGAGAAAAGGAGCTTGTATCTACGGACTTCATTCGAAAGACCACAGAAAACGTGAAGCTCATACGACAAAGGATGGAGATTGCATTTAGCCGGCAAAAGAGTTACGCCGACAAGCGCCGAAGGCCTCTCGAATTTCAAGTAGGAGACTTGGTTTTCCTCAAAGTCGCTCCATTTAAGGGAGTTATGCGATTCGGGAAGAAAGGGAAATTGAGCCCAAGGTATATAGGACCGTTCAAAATAATCGAAAGGGTCGGGAACGTAGCCTACAAGTTGGCTTTACCCCAAGAATTAGCATATGTGCACAATGTGTTTCATGTATCAATGCTAAAGAAGTATGTTCCGGATCCCTCACACGTAATCGAGCATGAACCGATCGAGGTTCGAGAAGATTTGACTTATGAGGAGAAGCCAGTCCAGATTTTGGCACGAGAAGAAAAAGTGTTAAGGAATAAGGCTATCCCTCTAGTCAAGGTACTATTGAGAAACCGCCACATCGAAGAAGCGACGTGGGAACGAGAAGAAGACATGAAGAGAGACTACCCCGATTTGTTCTAATTTTCGAGGACGAAAATCTTTTAAGGAGGGTAGGTTGTAAGACCCGAAATTTTTGTAGACTTGTAATCTCCTCGTTCGTAAGGAATTAGAGTCTAAATTATGTGTTATGATGTGATGTATGAAAAATTATGAATAATAATGAGAAATTCATGATTTTGTTCCAAACAATGTTCGAGTCCTCATTTTATGATTTTGAGACTCAATTAATGTTTTACGAGCCAAGAACGAAGTTTTTAAAGGAAAAAGAACGAAAAAGGATGAAATTTTACGAAAGTCAAAGGTTTGACCAAAAGTCAAAGGGTTGACCAAAAAGTCAAAGGGTTGACCAAAAAAAAAAGTCAAAGTTTGACCGGGACGGGTCACAACGTCGACTTTACAAGTATGATGAAGGAATATGAAAAGAATCTCCGAAAATGGAGTTTTATAAGCCGTAAATCCACCCTAGAAAAATCAAGCACACCGAAAAAAGAATTAAGGGCAAAAAGGTCTCCGAAAAATTGGAGAAAGAGAGTTTCGGTCCAAAATTTAATGGAATAATTTTTGGATCAAAATATAAAATAAGAATGCTCATCACAGTGTTGGAAATAACTGTAGAGCGCTAAAAGAGCTGTGAAAGGCCGAAATGGCCAAACAAGGCCTTGAAAGAGCTAGTGGAAGATGACATCAACTCTTGACATCACCCTCCACTAACTCAAGACTTCAAATAGCAGCCCCCTACCCCCATAAAAGTTCGGCAACTAGCATAGAAAAGAAAAGAAAATCAAAGGGGACAAGAAGGTATGGCATAAAGCCATAAAATAAGGACCCAAAAGGTGGGTTAAGTGTGAGATTTTCTAGAAGCTTTCTAGAGCAAACCATGGGCTGCCACCTACCCATTTTTCTCCTTAAAATCCGGCACTACTCCCCCCCCTCTCCATCATGTTCGGCCAGCCAAAGGAGAAGCAAAGGAAATGAAAAAAAAAAATGGAAACAAGATAAGACATAAAGCCATGAAATGAGGACAAGCAACCACTCCACCTTTCCTTCCACCAAGGGCTGCCATTTGTCCTTCTTTTCCCTCAATTTTCAGCAGCCCATACTCTCCTAATCCTCCTTGGATTCGGCAGCCAACAAGGAAAAGAATGACTTGACACAAAGCCTTGAATCAAGGGACAAGAAGGCAACTACTCTAGTCATTCAAGACATCTCATCTTTCCTTTCTCTTTTCCTTGTCAAAGCAGCCAAAAGCTTGCTTTCCTTGAGGATACACGGCAGCTAGGGAGAGAAAGAGAGAAAGAGAGATTCAAAAAGTTTTGGATTTCCAATCCCTTGGAGTTTCGGTTCTAGAGAGAGAACTAAGGAGAAGTGAGAAAATTTTGGTGGTTCTAGCAAGAGGAGGCCGAACCAAGAGCAAGAAAGAAAGAGGAAAAAGAGGTAAGAGGATCTTGAAAATTTCTTGGATTTCTCCCTTGATCATGCTCGGTTTTGAGTTAAGAAGAAGCTAACAAAAAGGGGTCTCTTGGATCTCATTCTAGTGCCAAAACCGTGAGCAACCAAGAGCAAGGAAACTTGAGAGAATTTTTGTGGATTTCTCCAAGTCTTGGCCGAACAAGGAAGAGAAGAAAAAGGTAAGAAAAACTTGGTTTTTCTTCATATGAATTTCGGTTTTGGTTAGAAGCAAGAAGAGCTAACAACAAAAAATTTTGGATGCATTTTCATGAAGAAAACCGTGGGCTAGAACAAGTCAAGGAACCAAGGAAGATTTTGGGATTTCGAAACCCTAACTTGGGTTGAGGTAAAATCTCTTAAACCCCCTTGAATCTAAGCTTTATTTAAGTGTTTTTAAGGTTGATTCAAGTGGTTTGTAAGGACATAAGTCCATTTGATTTTCTGCCCTCATTTATGGTGTGTATGTGCTTGATAAGGTTAGGTTGGTTGGCTGACTTTGATGCTTGATTTCTTTAAAAATTTGTGCATGAAAATGATGGATTTTTCATGCTAGAAGATAGGTTGTATGTCCCATAAGATTAGGCCAAAAATCTGCTAGGGCAGTCCACTTATGATGTGCTAGCTTAAGACGTAAACCGAACACAACCCTCAACACTGCCAGTTCGGGTTCGAACCTGAGCAATTTCGGGAAAATGAAAATATCATGCCCTTAGAGGCCGAATGAGGTAAAAGTTAAAACACGAAAGTTGTTCGGAACAACTTTTCCTAGAGGACAACGCGGACAGAATCTCGAAATAAGGCTCCAAAGGCCTTCGTTTTACTCGAAACCCGTGGCTGAACCCTGGGACGTTCTCCACACAGTTTTCCAGAACTAACCCGTTTTCAAATAAAAACTGGTACTGATCTAGGCCGAACTAGATTTTGTGCAAAACATGAAAGTTCTAGCATTTTTCGTTAGCTACAACTTTCGTGAAGAAAATTTTTTCAGATTCCGAGCCGATTTTTAAACTGGGCGCGTTTTGTGAGAGACGCGCAGAGAGTCCGAAAACTAGCAAATGAATCTCACGAAAATCTTTTCTAGAAAAATCATGAAGTGTTCCAAAATGGTCTTTTTAGCATCGGAAACCATTCCAAAGGTGGTTTCCGACCCCAAATGATTTTATAAAAGATTTGTTTCGAAAACCATAAATTTTAAAGGGCTCGGGTTTGAAATTCACATTTTCCATAAAGAAAAGAAAAAAAAAAGGGTTTCAACCAAACATTTGCAAGTTGAAGGAAATAATAAAATTAAGCTAATGAATTTTCTAACTAAAAGGAGTTAGAATTTTTATAAGAAGAATGAAGGATTTTTGGGAAGTAAATTACACAAGATTTTCCAAAAATAATGAAGAGGAATTTTATGGTAAAATTGGTGAACAAGCCGATTACGAACGGTAACCGGATATTAGATCCGAGTTACATACCCAAGGATAACCAAGGGTTGACAAGAGGTTGACCCAAGGTTAATTAAGGTTAACCTTAAGGGTTACCCAACATAACCCTAAGGGATACCCACATGAATATTGGGCTAAGATTAAATGGGTTAAAGGATATAACCCAATAACAAGGATATATGAGTAAAGCCCAATAAGAGAACAAGACCCTAACAAAAAAAAAAAAAGGGGGTTACCCAATGTAACCTCATAAGGATTATCCAAGTTCAATAAAGAATAGGGATAAAAATGGCCTAGATGGATAACATGTATAGGGGACATACAACCAAAAGTAAATATGAGTGTTGGTAGGTCACCAACACCTTACGAAAGGATCCTGATCCTATATTTTTGGTATATCAGGAAAGTAAATTGCCGTTGCCGACGAGTTACGGAACGCGATTCTAAGGAACACGGCACTAGAGGTAAGTACAAACCTCACCTGCAGTATGAAAACTAGTAAATTACGTTCAAGTATGTAGATTTCAAATGTACTGCAATATGTCGTGTGCTATATCTGTGAAATGCCATGTTTTATGAAAAGTGCTATTTTTGCGAAATGCCATATTTATAAAAGGTGCCATTTTCGTAAAATGCTATGTTGATAAAAAGTGCTATTTTTGCAAAAGATGATAATAGTGCTATATTTGCAAAATGCCATGTTTATAAAAGGTGTTACTTTCGTAAAATGCTATGTTGATAAAAAGTGCTATTTTTGTAAAAGATTACAATAGTGCTATATTTACAAAATGTCATGCTTATAAAAATGTCATGTTTGCAATTGCCATGAATGAGAAGAATGCCATGTCATGTTATAATGAGATACAAAGTATGCTATCATGTAGTGACATCATATGGTATGTTCACTAAAGATAAATAACATGGTAAGAAGTCACAAGTAAAGTGTCGTACCAACCTCCTTAAGGTGGAGGATTTTTATATACAAGTTATGGGTTCACCTTCTCGATTCTGTAAGAGGGTGTAATCACCTATGTTCCCTGGTGCAGTTAGGGGCTTGCAACCCCATCTAACTGTACTGGGAGGCGCGCTATAATTTAAGGGTACGTACACTAAGGGGCCCATAAGAAAGATAAGAAAGTTAATGAAATGCATAAATGGAACATAACTGGTTCACGCATATGCATATGATGATGAATGTTTTTATGATGTTTAAATGTTTGGTGAGATTATGTTTGTGCTTACTGGGCGAAAGCTCATTCAGTTATATTTCATACTGTAGGTAAGAAACCCGCAGCTTAATGCTGGGCATTGTTGGAGCGGTGTGGCGGCAGACGAAGGTGGTATGGATACCACTGCGCATAGTTTCCGCAAATCTTTTGATGTAAAGAAGTTTTTATATATAAGCATGTATGATAAAGACAAATTATGCTTTATGGTATTTTGGAACTACATACATTAAGTAATCATTTACTTGAGTAGTAATGAAGTATTACTAAAGACAAATGTTTTATAAGTAAGTTTCAAAAGAAAAAAAAAGATAAGAGTTTTGAGAAAGTCAAAAAAAAAATATATACCCAAATTTTCAAGTAAGTAATGTAAGGTAAGAAGTGACGGCCCTACGTAGTAAGGGGCGTCACAATATTAGCACCCTGTATTATATAATTTAATACAAAATCAAATATTAATACAATACAGAATATAATATCTAATATGACAAAAAAAAAACCCCTTTATATTAGGCCATATTGTATAATCTAAATGATTATAGTACAAAACAAAATATAATGGGTTTTAGAACCGCAGTTGGGGTTGGGTTTCGAGACAAGAATTGGGGTCGAATTTTTAGACAGGAGTCCAGGTCGGGGTTTGGTTTCAGGATAGGGTCAGGGTTGGATTTTGCAATTAAGGCAGGGTCGAGTTTTAAAATGGTATTTGGGGTCGGATTTCGAGACCGCGGTTAAGGTTGGGTTTTTAGTTTGAGTTTTCAAATAGATAAAATATCCGTAAGAACAAAAAAATGGATGAACATTAGGTCCATTAGAACATGGCCGAGACGGAGAGGATTCCATTGCTCGTCTAAAAAACCAAATCCTTTTCTTAACTATTCAGATCCGGTTTAGGTCCAATCGAATATGAAATTTTCTGAAAATGTTTTTCACCCATCCAGGCAAGGTGTCGATGGTTGCAATATGAGGTTTGCATATAGAGATGTAAATGGGCGGGTCAAATGGGTACCTGTCCCGCCCCGTCCACATGGGACGGGTATAACCCGCATTACATGGATTACAAGGCAGGGCGGGCCATGACCCGCATTAGATGCAGGACGGGCATGGGGCTGGTTGCCCCTAACTCACCCCCGTTTACAGTATTTATATTAAGAATAAAAAAAAACTCTTGCGATTTTTATTTTTTCCTTTTTTCCTCTCATTTCCCAAATTCCTACTCTTAATCCAAATTCTTTCAAATTTAAATCCAACTCATCGAACAATAATTAATTGTGTAAAATTAGTTCTCATATGAATAGATATTTTTGGATCATTTGTGTTTATTTTTATTTTTATTTTTTTTAAGTTTAACCATCTTCTTCTTTCTTTCTTCCTTCTTTCTATTTTTAGTGGATTGTGTCGCCTAATATACGTAATTATTTATTATTTATGTTTCGACTGCTTTCAATATGGGACTTATAAGTATGATCTCATAAGTTTTGATCTCAATATGGGACTCAAAAGTATTATTTAATGTATTGAATTATTGTGGTTGCGTGATCATTTTGGAAGCTTATAAGTTTTAAAATTTTCACCATAAAGTTTTTCCCTTTTCTATATGTTTTATGAATTAAGTATTTTTTATATTACTTATCAAAAATATGAAGAGGAAAGTAAATTATTATTTCTTGATACTTCAATAAAGAACTAAGACAGAAATTAAATAAAAGATAAATGTTATTTTCACATACAATTTCAGACATAATTTCGACATTTTCGGTATTTAACATGATTCTTTATTTAAAAAAAAGTTAAAAAAAAAATCTTTTTACATTAAAAAGGGGAAAAAAAAAAAAAAAGAAGACTAAAATGAATCAGAAACCTTATTATTGAAATGTAAGTGGGTTAATGGGGTGGAGCGGGTACCTGCTGACTCACACCCACAAATTAAATGGAGCAGGTCATGCGGGCCAGGGCGCGTTGGCTAAAAACCCGATCCTACTCCACTGACATCCATATTTGCAGATCTGTTGATAGCAAATTGAGAGAGAAAATAAGTAATTCCAAAGTGAGAGAAAATATAGATTTTTACTTGACAGAAACGATATGAGAAATAGAGTAATTGGCATTCTTTTAAGGCATGTTTGATACACCGTATTAGCACTCTGTAGTATATAATTTAATACAATACGGAATATAATATCTAATATGACAAAAAAAAAACATTTATATTAGGCCATATTGTATAATCTAAATGATTATATGGAAAAACAAAATATAATGGGTTTCAGAACCATGGCCGAGGTTAGGATTGAGGTTGGGTTTCGAGACAAGAATCAAAATCGAATTTTTGGATAGGAGTCGGGGTTAGGGTTTGGTTTCAGGATAGGGTCGGGGTCGGGTTTCACAACTGAGGCAGGATTGAGTTTCGGAATGGTATTCGGGGTCGGATTTCGAGACGGGGGTTAAGGTCAGGTTTTAGGACTGGGGTCAGGGTTAGGGTTAGGCTTCGTGGCTGATGTCAGAGTTGAGTTTTGGAATTGGGATTAGGGTCGGGATTCGAGATAGGGTTGAGGTTAAGGTTGAGTTTCGGAACCAAAATCGGGTTTTGATTTTGGGATGGGGGTTAGGGTTGGGTTTCAAGTCCGAGGTCGAGGTCGAGTTTCAAAACCGGAGTTGGAATTGAGGTTTCGGGTTTCAAGGTGAGGGCAGGGGTCGAGTTTCAAGATAGATGTTTGGGTCAAGTTTCATAACAGTGAGACCCATAAAATCTAATGCGATCGTACAAGACATGAAAGTCTTAAAAAATGGTGTTAATTTTAAAATAATTTTTTTCAGAGGAGCTATTATTGAAATCAACATATAATTGTTCGTGAATTGTCTAAGGAGGTGACTTGGCTCCAAAAGCTCCTTTATGAATCTGGAAGTTGTTCCTTATCTATAACGACCAATATTGACATTTTATTATGATAGTAGCAAGATTGGTTTTTATGATACGGTGGGATCACCCCAAGGCCAAATAAGACAATTTTCTGATTTTCATAGGGTCTGTTGATGTTGTCGGTTTTGGTCGAAAAAATAGTTTTATATATATATATATATCACCCATCCCCAAGTTATCTTTCGCTCGATATTAAGTACACATGGGTAGCTTTATTTACCAATAGTAGAAGTTACAAGAAAATGCACATGAATAGTTGTTGTCTTACGCTAGTGGCTCCAGGGTTCAAATCTTACGCTTAATAGCTGAGCTATAGCCATTATCATAGTACTTAGACCAAAGCATAACACCTCCATACTTGGAAAAGCGTTTGATGAATGGTAACACTTCGGATGAGAGCACATCAGGGGCAACATAGCCACTAATGGAAGCCTCCGACGAAGCAATTACCCTGCATGGTTTAGAAACAAAATTTTAAAGAAACAATCTCAGGGAGAGGCAAAATTCAAAATACCAACATCTCATAATATAAAGGTCGCGATGTTCCGTTTGTGGTGAAGTTTGGCATCTGGTTTCCGTTTTTTTTTTTTTTTTTTTTTGTCTTTTTCTTTAACTCAAAATTACTTTTTATCATTTACATCTTCAAATGTCTATAGTCAACTAAAATCTTAAAAGTCCATAACTTTGCTGTTTTAAATCCAAATGATATATTTTTTTAAATTACATAATATTTCGGGATAAACAAAATAATATCTATGTTGATATATCTTTCTGAATATATTTTAATTTTTTACGTTTTTTTACTCCAAAAAGTTTTTTAAATCAAACACACATTTCTAAAAGTCCACTTCTAACATCTCCAAAACTTAATACGAAAAGAAATGAAGGTACAAACTCGATAATTAGTAAAAGCTCTTTGCATGGTATAAGAAACCAAAGTTTATTAAAAGCATAAGGAGAAGCAGAAATCCAAAAACGTACCTGACATCCTTTGCAGAAGAAAGATTGTAGCTACCAGCACCGCCACCAATAGAAAGCATGACCTTAATACCCTTGCTTTGGCAAACTTTGATGTCGCTACTCAGACCAGCGCACCCGTTTCGAGAGTCTACGACTTTTAATTTTTAAATAGAATTGTAATTAATATAAATAAAAACTGCCTTTTACCATTCATGTTTTGCAAATTTTTTTTTGAACAGTTATTTTCTTGCATTTTATTTTTCCAGTTGTGTCATTGCACCATTTATTCAAACATCAGGTATGTTGTGGTGCTAGCCATTATGATGTGGGTAAGTGTATTAACAATAAATTATTGAATAAGAGTAATAAAATGACTGGGATAATATTATATTGATCAGGTCATATTGAAATAAAAGTACACGGTCAATACGATATAGACTATCATTTTGGATTATTGCGTTTACAATAGTTTATTGTGTAGTAATTAAATGACCAAGGTCAATATTGTATTAGCCTTCAACACTAGTAACATAATGACCAAGTCGTGGCATTGCATGGCCATGAGAACTTTTGGACTATATTTTGTGTTCGCTAGAACCTGTAAATATGATGATTGAATCATTTAAAAGAATGTGAGCATTTCATAATGAACACAACAACCCTAAAGGCATTGCATAATCAAATGTTATGAAATTGTTCATCAAACAACATTTCATGATTACCATAATGATGTCATTATTGATAGTATTATTGAATTATTTCCATGTTATAAGTGGAGATGATATATGAGCGTAATGATGAGGTCAATATATTGAGGACAGAGTCAATAATGACCAGGTTGTGTTTGGGTATACAAAATACTAGAAGACAATAATTAGCATAATGATCTATTTAATATATTAAGGATAGAGTTGACTAACTGCCAAGCGAGAAAACAAAAATCATATCAATACAAATTATCAAAAATAACAATACACTCTTCAGTCTCATGGAATATATATCTATCTATATTGAATTTATGATTTTGAATACGATTTAAATAGAGACATTAATTATCCGATTTTTTTGGGGAGAATCTGATATTTTTTCCCCCCCAAAAATTGAATATGTGGATATTTTAGTCGCTACAAAATGATCAGTTTTCATTTTTGTTTAAATTTACGAATAAGTTTATGTTTGGACATTTTTTAAAACTATGACTCCAATTAGGCCACAAATGTAAATGGTCCTTGATCATGAGAGTAATGATGTAGCCCATGTTCCAGCAGGTTCTACTTTTGCTTGTAATGAGCACTTCTATGACATTGATAAAGTCCCTCTGTTTCCGTAGCTGATTCGGCCCAATTAAATGCAAGCAAATTTACCTTTAAAAAAAGAAAAAGAAAAAAACACGTGCTTTGCACGTGCCCTCTCTTCTGTAGTTTATGAAATTGGCGTCTATTTTTATTTGTGGCTGTATAAAAATCAAATTATAATAAGAATTGGAGGCTAGAAAATTGATCAACACCGCACTGAATTGATTTTTTTTTTTTTAGTATATAGTTTAACCCATATTATATATTTGTGATCGGACCCTGCCAATGCTGTGAGTTTAACAACGCAAACATTCACCAACAAAAGCAATTAAAAAGAGGGGAAAAAAAATAATAACCAAGCACAAAGAAATTTTATATTGGTTCATTTTTAATATATGTTGAATTTAGCAGTGATATTCCCATATGGTAGCATGTGGTGCTCCCCAATTTTTTTTGTAGCATGCAAAATGAATTAATTAACATGATTTTATAAAGAAAAATATATTGAGAATATGAATCAGTAAGTGTACCGGGACATCCCGACTAAGTCGGCACCTCCTTAGCACGCTCATCATTTACCTATCTCAAGATTGAATATTATTGCAATAAAAAAGAAAATACAATAATAGTTCCAATGAAAGGAAAGATCCAACCCTTGAGGAATAAAAGAATAACTGAAAAAATAAAACTAGAAATGAAGTGAACCTAGTGCAAAGTAGAAACTGATGTCTAAAGGAATAGTCTAAACAACACCTTTGAAAATCAGAATCCATGATAGGCCTCATTAAAAACCTTACTTGTAAAACCCAATGGGAAAAACCAAGCAAGGAAAAAAGAGTGCCCATGCTTGCACTAAAATAGACCTGAAAAAAGAAATAATCCTTTAAATGATGAACTCAATGAACTTGTCCTGGTGTCTATACTTTGACAAACATTATCGTGAATGAATTCACGCACAAACATTGGATCAAAAAACCACCAACAATTAGTTGACTGATGATCTCCATAAGAGGCAAAAACGATCAGCAGCTCTGCTTCCTTCCATGAAGATGTGACGGAGACCCTGAAATTTGATTCGACAAGATGACCGATAGTAACTTTCCACCGAGATTGAAGATTCTAGTGTATGAACATTCTGGTTTAAAAGTGCCACCACTGCACACTTTGAATCACTTCCAAACAAAAAAGTACTCCGGTTATACTTGTACGCCCACTCCACAGCTATAACAGCCACCAATAGCGCTTGGTAGGCAAAAGCAATGCCGAGAGGAGCAGAGGAGCGACCTTATAGGAAACCTCTACTTGTCTGAAAATACCCCAGCATCCAGCTAGCCCAAGAGAGCCATTAGCAGCGCCGTCTGTGTCAACTTTTAGTCGATCAATCAGAGGAAAAAACCTGATAACCGGAGTAATACTGGGAGCTTTCATATTGTTAGCATTAATCACCGAAGTCCAAACGTAGGAAAGAGTTGTCATAACATCCGCAGATTTATCCTCAAAATCATACAATTTGTTGATTTCCATAAGTCCAGAAAGCTGAGAAAATAGCAGAAAGTTGGATACTATTTAACTGTAAACTGAAATTCATGTTAAGAATTTTGGCTATAAAAGATTTAAAATCACCATAAGTGTCAATAATGCACTTAAAACAAAAAGAAACACGATCCGATATAGAGCAAGAATTATGACATTGGAGAAATTAGTTACTTGTTTTCTCACCATGAAGACAAAGACGACAACAAGAAGAAAAAATGCTGCCGCCAATTTCTCGAACTTTTGTCTTCCATCAAAATTTTAGCATGCATAGCTTGCCAAATGAAGAAAGTTTTGTGAGTAGCAATGAAAGGTTGCCAGATTTTCTTGCCCCACGCTTGCCACATTAGCAGCCTTTCAACGGCTGTGGGCATATAGGCGCAGTGAGCATATAGGCATCCATACTCGTGATATTAAATGAATAAACATGAAACTTGATTAGTTTCCAAACAATAATATATATATATCTAAGAAACCTTTTCAAATCTCAAGTCATAAAATAGTTTGGAAACCAAAATAACGGGAAAACCAAGATGAAGCCAACAGGTAAATGTTCAATACCTTGTGATGTTGAGTTGCCACTCGAATCGGCTGTAGAATCACTTGTACTTCATATGTAGCTCATAAACCATGATTGGTTTGGTAGTTTGCTTTGGCGTAAATAATAAAAAAACATGAAAGTAATAATGAGCAAAATTAATGGCATTTGATTACCAAACGCAAATCATTTATAAAAAAAAAATTTGAATTTCTTACCTGAAAAATCCGACATTATGAACTGGGAATTGTGATCCAAGTGACTTTTGAAATGACTCGACCGGTCCTTGAACCAAGAAAATAACGGGCCATAGTATAAAACTTGAACCAATCTTTAACTTTGGAACTGAAGCTTCCAGACTAGGATAAGTCTCTTTCCAGCTAGTACCTTCTGATAGGATAATGATGTTGAAACACTAAAAAAATTAGATCGATCAACTCTGCAGGGATTCTCAATGTTGGCAACCAACTCTGCAGGGACCATTGTATCCCTTGTCGAGTCGCGTAGCATTTCTTTTTCAATCTTCTTAGGTGTTCTTGGTTAAAACATGTGCAATCAGCTAACAAGTTGATCGTACTTATTGGGAGATAAGAGCAACTACCTGAGAAGGCCGCAAAAAAATTTAAGACAAGCCATCATGATGAAGATTAGCTTCAATATTTGGAGCTGACTTTTGGAACAAACAGACTAGCAAAATAAAATACGTGGCTTGGAAAACACTATTCTAAGGATGGGAGAAGGTAACATGCATTTGAGATATCTATGAAGGATTTTACCATTTCTGTACATCTTAGGGAGGCATTTTGTTTGGCTACACTTCAATGCGGCTATGCCCCTGTTTGATGTTGAGTAGCTATACAAGATTGGCAACGGAGACATAAGAGACAAGCATATTAAGGTCTTAAGCATTTACACGTTTTATGGTTTTCTTCTTTGATTCAAAGTTGAAAAGAAAGTAATAACTTACTTCAAACCAATTAAAATTCATCCAAAAGCATTTCATTACCATTAGCAGCATTGTCTGTTTTAACTCTCAGCCAATTAATCTGAGGAAAAGACCAGAAAACCGAAGTAATACAAGAAGCATTTCTTGGTCTGCCCAAAAACTTGAAATCCCAATTGCCTTATTGTCAGCATCAGTCAGAGAAGTCCAAACGTATAGAGTTTTCATAATATTTTATGACTTATCCTCAAAAGATAAAACCACTCCTTGATTTCAATATGTGCCAGCAGGCTGAGAAAATAGCAGAAAGCCAAAGACTACTTAACTGCAAATAGAAATTCATGAGAATTCTGGTTATAAAAGAACTAAAATCCCTAGATGTGTCAATCCTGCACTTAAACAAAAAGAAACAAAATCCTAGATAGAGCCAGAATCACACCATTGAAGAGATAAAAGATCAAATGTTACCTCACCAGTAATACAAAGACGACAACGAGAAGGAAAAATGCCATCAATCTTGCAATTTTATCATGCATAGCTTGCAAAATGAAGAGAAATTTACAAGTAGCAGAGGCTGCCAAATTTTCTTGTCCCATTCCACCTTAGCAGCCTGCTAACAGCAGTGACCCATTGAAAGCCAAAAAGAAAGCAATGACTTTGTTCAAACTGAGAAAATTCATCCAAAAGAAAATGTCAATGGAATCTTGAATAAAACTGGCATTTCATTACCAATGAAAGAACATGTAAAGTGTTGATAATTGACTTGTGTACCTGAAAAACCAGAGGATTCTTGATTTTCTTTGCAGTGATAGTGGTATTTGCTTACCATGGGACAAAAAATACAATTCTTCCTTACATTAACCTGACAACAACAAGACATGTAGATGTTCTCTGCACTTTGGAATCAATAACATATCTAGGGTACACAACGATCTATGCCGCAAAACGTAATTTCCTAGGATGCTGTACAATTGACTATTCTAGGAAAGGAAACAAGTTTAAAAATTAAAAATAACTTTGTTGATTTAATTACCTGACTATTTAGAGGGATGTCAATTCACAACATACCATTTAGAAAAGCAAGAAACGTTTGCTTCCTCTTGATATAAATTTCTCTCCTATTGTTCTACTGCATAGACCACGAATTTTGAAAAAGCCGAAGTTATTTCATCTAAAATGTGGTTAGTTGTTAGTTGACATATTTACCTGATAATTGTGAATCCAATCAACTTGCTTGAACTCAGGCACTTGAAAGACTATTTGACAATCCAAGCTTTGCCTTCGGCATATTTGCAGCTCGATGGCATGATTTTCCTGTCTCTTCAGAGAGGTGGAGGTAATGTACCAATCGAAGCCTGAACAGAGAAGTAACTTGAATTGGACCATAATTTCTTGGTTGTTTCCTTTTGAAAATGTTCTATGTTTAGATCATTAAGTTGTTATAACTGGGAAACTAAAAGATAAAAAGTTAAACAGCTACGCCAATTCGAAATCTTTATTTTCACTTTTCTGCTATAAAGTAAGATGATTTATACTTCATTTACTCAGAATTCAGTTTTTTGATGTGCATTTCCAGCTTAAAGCAAGTACTGATTTAATTTTGAGTCCGAAGCAAGCCAAGAAAGTTTTAAAGTCATCGACACAATGAACAAGGTCACCTTGGTAAGGAAAAAAGTTAAAGATTACCAGCATTCTAAAGCAAGCAAGATATAAGGAAATCACAAGAATATACTCCTCCTTTTTTTTTTTTTTTTCCTTGAAACAAAAGATGCAGGACAAATATTGTACCTTTACCTCTTTATGTGTGACCTGTTCCGCAATTGCATAGTACAAAATTTTTGAATATATTGCAGGCTTCTATCTTGTACAAATATTTTTTTTGTTGATTCGATAAATTCTGCAAAACAATTCCAATTATAATCTGTTAAATAGAAAAATAAAAGAAAACCCTTCTCAGAAAAAAAAAAATTAATAATAAAAATAAATAAACCCCTCAAGAAAGGACAATGAACACTGACAATGCTCGTATAGAATAAAGATTGAGTTTTCTACCTGATCATCCTCGTTGGGATCTGGGTCCAAGTCCAGGTCTTGGATATGAGCAACCTTAGGCCAATCCTCACCTATTTGCCTTTTGCATCTTTTCGATAAGATTGGACAATTGATAATATACAGTTTCTTCAGAGAGACGAGACTTCGTATTCCTTCAGGTAATGATGTCAATTTGGGGCAAGTCACGAATGCAAGCGTCTTAAGTGATTTGAGATTGCTGATCCACTCTGGAACACTTTCCAAACTATCCCAACCATATACTATGAGTTGTTTCAGGCTGGTAAGGTGTTGAATACCCTGAGGAAGAGCCTCCAGTTTACGAAAGTCGATAAGCCATAGAGAGTGGAGTCGCTCGTTCAGGGCTTTCCACAAAATCGCATCATCATTCTGGAAAATCTCTTCTAACCCCTCGCACTTAAAAATATACAGTTCTCCAAGTGAGGAAAGATGTTGAATTCCTGGCCTCAGATCCTTAAATTTCGAGCACAACCAAATCCGGAGGCATTTGAGAGACGTAAGGCTCTTGAACCAGTCCGGAAGACATTCTAGATCCTCAATCCGAAAAATATCTAGGTTCGTCAATTTGGAGAGAGGAGAGAAGGAGGATGTTGTTGGGATTTGTACTAACCCACTATTGCTGCTCTCTATTGTTTGTTGGAATGGCTTCATGCTTGTATTAGACAAACGGAGCCTTTCTTCTAAATGTGGGTAAAGCGGCATGCAAGTCAGCTTAGGACAATCCCTTACAGATAAAAACGTAAGAGAAGTAAAAGAAGGCAACAATCTTCGTTTCTCTTCACTGGTTTGTGTTGACGTTGTTGTTGTTGTAGTAGCAAAGAAATTTTTCTGAGGTCAAGGATGAAAAGAAGTCTTCCTCACCACTAGTACTCCATATGTACTCTAGAGCTGGTAAGTCCTCCAGGTCTAATTTCTCAAGACGGTGCAATTGATTCAATGGAGGTAGATGCTGACAATTCTCGCAGGAGGATAAAGATAGGTTGACCAGATTTGTTAGAGATGAAAGCCAACTTGAAAACTTCACACCCCCATAATGTCTTAAAGACAAGCTTTCAAGATTTGGGTGTGGCTGGAGGCCTTCCAGTGACATTTCATAACCAAGAATGGCCTCTGTCACATCGGAATCATCGACGCTAGAATCCCAAGCCAATGATAAGGATCGAAGATGTTGTTTCTCCTTTAAATTTGCAGACTCGGATTCTACATCCGCTTCTTTCCCGTGTCTCAGATCTGAAACTTCCAATACTCCTCCCAAGTTATTTAATCCCATTAATTCCTTTAGCTCACCACCTTGTCTTGGGACAGAGCCATTGCTCTTACACAGTACAAACTTCGATAATGTCTGAAGATTAGTAAGCATACCCAGTCCGTTTGGCATATGAGTCAAGCTATAACACCCCGCAAGTTCAAGATGCCTAAGATTGACCAGTTTCTCAAAGTGTCGTGGCAACTTACAGAGGTTAGTGCAATCATTGAGCTTTAATGTTTGCAGATTGAACAGATTTGTGATGGAATTGGGAAGTGTCTCCATAGCCACATTCTCAGAAAGATCTAAATGTCTCAAATGCTTCAATTTACCGATAGAATTTGGCACTACCTTAATCCTTGATTTACTTAAATTCAGGGTACGTATGAACTCAAAGTTCGATGTTACCGAATCGAGAATTGACTTGTTTGTCTCTGGAAGTGTCTCTGGAAGTGTCGGCAAAAGAAACGAACGAATTCTTCTTGCTTGAACCAACAAACTTGGAATTTGCCCGTTTGAGTTAAACTTCACATTGGACACATGAAGAGTATTTTTATCGACACATCCTCGATTCAACTCCAGTGCAACACACTCTGTTCCTGCAACTTGTCTTGCAAGATCATGCATGAGATCATGCATCTTGCATCTTTCTACGTTGCCCCACTCACCTATTTCAGCTTCTTGAAAGAATGATCTTGCCAATAACTCCTTTAAAAAAGCATAACCCACATCCTCCAGACACTGGTTACTTGGATTTGATGAGTCAAGAAACCCTTGAGCCATCCAAAGTTGTACTAATGTTTTCACCTCAAATTTATAATCTTTTGGAAAGAGTCCACAGTAGGCAAAGCAGTGTTTCAAATGCGACGCAAGACGATCATAGCTCAATTTCAGTGTTTGTAAAATTTTTTCTCCTTTCTGCTGCGTTATTTTTGAAATTTCCTCGTCAACCAATGACCAATCCCCCAAGTCTGAATTTTTGGCCTGCAACGTACTTCCTATTGTTCTTATTGCGAGCGGAATTCCTCCACATTTTCTCACAATTGCTCTTCCAACTTCCAAAATTTTGGCATTTTTCGGCTCCTCTCCCTCCTTAAAAGCCATCTTCTTAAAGAGCAACCAGGATCTACCTTCATCAAGAATCCCCAAGTGATAGGGTTGGGCAGTGCCAGTTATCTGTGCTACTGTCCTACTACGAGTAGTAACTATTACTTTACTTCCCTCCGAGCCAATACTTACTAGCAAGTCTTTCAACTGCATCCAATTTTCAGGATCTTCATTCCACAAATCATCTAATACAAGAAGATACTTATTTCCCCCAAGCGCCTTTCTAAAGTCTCTCTGCAATTGATCCATTATTTCAACATTCCCCAAATTGTTATCCTCAGGCTTACATAGCTTGATGATTTTCTGAACAACTACTTTCAAATCAAAATCTTCGGCAACACAAAGCCAAATCTTTCGATCAAAGTGTTTTTGGACCTGCTCGTCATTAAAAACACTCTGAGCGAGTGTGGTCTTTCCAAGCCCTCCCATCCCTACGATGGGAATGACCGACACATCTTCCCTGATGTCGCCCTCCAATAAAAGCTTTATGATCGCCTTTCTATCCTCGTCCCTCCCAATAACCTCTTCTTGACGGACATACGAGTGAGTCTCTCTCACTCCCCTAGAGATTACCTGATTCTCTTCATGACGCTCGTCTAAATGGAAGTCTCTATCCTTGGAAATAGCAGTCAGTTTCTCCCTAATTTCTCTTATTCTACAAACCATGTTGTAACGAAAAGCAAGCTGGTTCGAAGCAGAGAAGAAAGTGCAAACCTGCTTGGACAATTCATTTCCAGGCATCAGCTGTCGCCGTAAGGCTTCAGTTTTGAACTCGTCCATCAAGTCGTCGGCTATATGAACCGCAACGCCAAGCCTCTGGAGCCAGTTCCTGACTTGGTGGCTGTGGAGTTGCTTCTCCTCAGCATCAAGAAGCACAGCTTTGATGGTTGACATGGTGTCTTCAAGTTCATCGAGCTCATCGTTGACTCCCCAAAGCGATGAAATCTCTCTCACAGCAGCTGATCCCAAACTCCCGATTATTCGTCCGGCAATCGGAGTGAGAATTAGGTGTGCCATGATCACTTCCAAACCGGATTGAGGAAAAATAAAAAAGGAAAAGCTATGAAACGGGTTTCACTGTTTGAGAAAAAAGTCCAGTAATAATGGTGAATATCATAAATAGGGAAGAGCAGAGCATATATGCATTTTTGTGGTCTGAATTAATAAATCCGCGTTACACACAGTGTCAGGTTGGTCTCTGCATTATTGGATGGTAATGTTTTGTCGTTTTCCACTTTATTAAAGCGACATCCTGAAAAAGATTTATTTACAATTAGCTTTTTTTTTTTTTCTTTTTTCTTTTTTCTTTTTTCTTTTTAAATTTCCTTTTAAAAGTGAATGTTTGCTCCGCCATTTGAATTACATATGATATGTGAATGTTATCATTAAAAATTTACGATACAAAATACATAGTTGTTTTTGTTATAAATTAAACTGTTAAAAAATTAATCTAATTATTAAAATAACAGTATTTGTTAATAAAGTAAAAATACAGTGTTCATATATAATAAGCTTTTTTCTTTTATATTTTGATGAACTATTTACCGTTCACTTTCATTTTAATTCAAATGTTACTTATAATATGAACATCAAAGACTAAAAAAGTGTTACTTGTTCATTGTAGGCATATAAAAATTACAAAAGTGTTAATATATAACAATAACAAGTTAGCTTCTACTTAAAATACTCGTACAAAGTTTTTTCATTATATATAATGATACTTCTAAATAAATAGTTTAATATTATACTAATAAATATATTTCAATTATTTTTTTGAAAGCTATGTTTCTGTAATATTAATTACTCTTTCTCTGTTTACATTTTATTTTATGGCTCTGATACTATTTAATTGTTGCATTTGGGGGCCGACGTGGGCTCTACATACGGATGGGTCCCCTTTTGTTTCTTCGAAAATTGTAATAAAAAACAAAAATACTTAAGCTAAATAATATATTACACGAAATACAGCAATTTACTTCTATTAAGGAAAAAGAAAGATTAAGGAAACTTCTCAAGGGACAACTTAATGAATTTCTCATTTCTGCTAAAATTCAAGCACACTTAAGTTGAAGTTTTAAGCACTTTTATTACGCTCCAACATTTTCTTGAAGAAGAAAGATAAAGGAAACTTCTCAGGGGCACTTTTATTACGCTCCAACATTTTCTTGAAGAAGAAAGATTAAGGAAACTCAAGAAGAAAGATAAAGGAAACTTCTCAGGGGCACTTTTATTACGCTCCAACATTTTCTTGAAGAAGAAAGATTAAGGAAACTCAAGAAGAAAGATTAAGGAAACTTCTCCGGAGACAATTTAGTCTATGTTTAGTGAGAGGGATGGAGAGGACGAAGGATGGAAAGAGTTGGAGGAACGGAGAATATAAAGGATGAAGAGGGTTGTGGAAATCTTTTGTGTTATATGGTAAGAGAGATAGAGAGCTGAAATAATAGATAATAGTTATAATCCTAATCATTATATTGCCCTTTTTTACTAATTCAAAACATAGATATATCAATCTTTTCAAACTAAAAAATAAATGGTGGGTCTGGAGGGAGATTCTCCTCACCCACCATGCGTCCCTCCATCCAAACATGAAATGAGAGTCTCCTTCCACCTGTCTCCCTTCCTCCATCTCTCCCTCCAACCAAACACACTACTAATGAATTTCTCATTTTTTGCTACAAGTGATGATGAGTGAAGAACTTTCTTCTTTGCCTTTTTGTCAATGAGTTTGTGAGTGTTTGTTTTGATCAAGTGACTTCTATAAAGAAAGCACTATACATGTTTATCGTAATATATATATATATATATACACATATATATACTGTGATATCCGAATTTTCTATGTCCATATTTTCCCTTAAGGAATTAAATTCACAATATGTTCATATTCGTGAATAAGCTTAATTTCGAGCTTTTGATCGATTTTATGAATCCTGATGGGTCGAGAAGACTCAAAATTGATTTTTAAGTTCGAAAACGGACCTTTCAAGTTGAAAGGATCGAAACTGTGCAAAATTTTACGAAAGTCAACTTTAACCGAAAAAGTCAAAGTTTGACCGACAAAAAGTCAACCCTTTGACTTTTCGAGTTCAGCGCGGAACAAGTTCCGAGAATAAGTTTTGTGAACTAGATAGCAAGAATAAGCCGTAAAACGTCCCTAGAAAATCAAGCACACCGAGTTAGAGTTTAAGGGCAAAAAAGGTTCGGAAAAATTTGAGAAAAATATTTGTTCGACCCAAAATTCACACAGATAAATAAATTTTGTACTTCGGTATGAGATAAAAATATTGTGTTTAAAGAAACACAATATTAAAATTATCTGTATGGCATGAAGGAGAATGAATTTTGGTGGGAAACTAGCCTAGTTAGAACCTAACTAAGCCAACCATCATCTAGTTGCATGACATCACTTCTCCAACTACTTTTCCTTATGCATTTAATGCAAATTTCAGCCAAATTTCCATCACTCCTTTCCTCCATACGGCAGCCATCTTGGAAAAGAAAAAAAAAAAGCATGGTTAAAGCCTTGATTTAAGGCAAGGAACCAACTACTATGTCAAATCAAAGAAACCCTCCCATTCTTTGTGCTTTTTGTAAGAAAAAGTGCAGCCAACCTTGCCATTCTCCTCTAGAGGATTCGGCAGCCAAGTGAGAGAGTGAGAGAGAGGAAAAAAAAAAAAAAAACTTTTGAGAGCTTTTGAGTCCTAGAGGTCCGGTGGAGCAAGAGAAAGAGCAAGAGGAAGATTGAGAAATCTTCTTGTGGGATTCCTAGGGTGAAGCTGACCAAGAAGAAGGAGAAGAAGGTGAGTTGGTTTTGAAATGTTTTTGGAGTTCTCTTCTTGAAATGCACGGTTTTGAAGTGCAAGAAAGAGCCAACATTTTTTTTTATCCCTAGGTGGCCGTGAGCTTAGTGGTGAGCAAGGAGAAAGGGAGATTTTTGCAACCAAACTTTGACTTTGGTTGAGGTAAATCTTTCAAACTCTAAACCCTTTATTTTGAGCTTAAAATTTCAAGATCAAGTGGGTTTCAATATGATTGTAAGGACTTAAGTCCATTTTCATTTTTGTACCCTAAAAGTTTGGTGTGATGTGCTTGATTTGTAGATCTAGAGTTTTGCTTGGCTAGATCTTGTTTGACCTATGTTTTTGTGTTGATTTTGTATGGTTTACATACTAGAAACTTAGGTGTATGTTCCCCTGATTTTGAGGCCGAAGATCTGCCCTTAGGCAGCCAAGAAAGCATGCTAGTTTAGGGCTTAAAAATGTGGATGCATGTATGTGTATGTATGTAAGCTCTAGAACCATGCAAGCCCTATGTTTTGTGCATTTTTGGGTTCAGCTTGCATGGGTTCAATGGAGCAGCTTATGGGTTTGTATGGGACGTTAGAAAATGTTGTGTGTTTGAATCGTAAGCTCCCGAAGTGTTCGGTCGAGTTAGATTCGCGAAATAGGACGCAAACCGAAAACGAAACCGAAACTGTCCAGATTCGGGTTGAACCTGACCAGTTTTGGAAAAGTGAGATTTTAAGGCCTCTAGAGGCCGAATGGGTTAAAACTCGAAACACGAAAGTTTCTCGAAACAAGTTTTTCTAGAGGACAGCATAGACGGAATACCAAAATAAGGCTCCAAAGGCCTTCGTTTTTAACAAAACCCGTGGCTGACCCCTGGGCGCAGTTCCACCAGATTTTTTGGAGTCAGCCGATTTTAAAAAAAAAACTGGTATCAATCTAGGCAGAATTTGATTTTTTGCAAAACATGACAGTTTTAGCATTTTTCGATAGCTACAACTTTCGTGAAGACAAGTTTTTCAAATTCTCGACGGATTTTTAAAATAGACGTGTTTAATGAGAGGTGCGCAAGGAATCCGAAAATTCATTCACCAAAGTTTTACAAAGTGTTTTCAAAAAAAATTGTAAAGTGTTCTAAACCGTTATTTTAACTGCGAAAACCATTCCAAAGGCGGGTTTCGACCTTAAATGACATTTATAAGTAATTATTTCAAAAGTCGGAATTTTATAAAGAGTTTTACGGATTTTTGAGAAAAATCTTGTAAAAGTGCAAAAAGGAAGAAAATGTAATTTTAAGTTAAGAAAATTTAAGAAAATGTATTTTTCAAAATAAAAATGGTAATCAAGCCGATTACGGGCCGTAGCCGGGAATAGGACCCGAGTTACCGGGCTTAGGCCCATAGGGCCCAGAATTGACAAGGGTTGACCAGTAGTTGACCAATTGTCAACTTTGGTTGACCCACAATAAGAAAGAGGTCACCTTAAGGGTATTCAAAGTAACCCTAAGGACTACCATAAGTTAATGGGCCAAGCAAAATGGGTCAAGGCCATTGACCCCATATGCTATAATAGAATGGTAAGCCCAAGGTAGTAAAGAAAAATCCAATAGAAGTTAAAGGAGAAAATTGAGAGGTTATCCAACGTAGTCTCTTAAGGGATTAATCCAGTTCAAATTAATCCCCAACAGTAAAAGGCCAATCTAGGACAAGTCAGTTATCTGACGGGGACATACAACTAGGTTTTAGTAGGTATGTTGGTTAGAGTACCAACATTCTACACAAGAAACAGAAACTCACGTATGTCCTTTCTCAAGCAGGAGAGGACGTGTAGCTGTGCTTCGAGACAAGACAGCGACAGTAAAGGAATTAGCGCTAGAGGTAAGTACAACTCCGCCTACAGCATAGGCTCTAGTTGATGCTTACTAAAGTAAGATTAGATGCATGCTAAGGGTGTATGGTATTGTATGCTATGCGATGTTGTGCTATAAGTTAATTGCCATGTCAATTGTGCTAGTATGCCATGTATAGAAAGCATGATCAAATGTGAATTAATGTTCAGTATGAGTTAAGATTATGTGACATCACGATTGCATGTTCACTAAATTCCTACAAGATAAATAAACTCAAGATTGAGTTAAGAAAATATAAGAAAACATAAGAAGGTAAGCGAGCTTGCCGGTGTAGTGCCACCCGTCCGAGGTCGGGTAGGATTATGGTTTGAGTTGGAATGGGCTGGTCGGTCCAACCACTCCATAGTCGCGTGCCGGGTACGAACACCAAAGGTAAGGGCCCTAAAAGAATAATAAGCAAAGAAAGTAATTACGAGCATAACCAGACCATGCATGTTTAGGCATTGTTAGTTTATGCTATTATGAAAGATGTTATGTGATTATGAATGGCTATGTATGTTAAGTTAGAAATGTATTTCGTTATGGTTTTAAGCAAGTTGCGGACGAGACAGTTGTACTTGCTGAGCGAAAGCTCACTGTCTTACGTCTATGCTGTAGGTAAGCAGCCGGTCAGCAATGCATGATGCAAGGTGACGAGGCGTGGCGAGGCAAGCTGTGAAATCGTGGGACTTTATGCCGCTACGCGTTTTGACTTTTTGAGTTTTTATAATTATGTAATTATATTTTATCCAGACATCTTTTCTAAGAACACGTTTTAATTCATGTATAAAAAAAATAAAAAAAATTTCCGCTGTGTTTTGAGCTAATTTATAAGTATGTAAGTAAGTAAGTCAGCAGTGTAACGGCCTGTGCAAGACGGGTCGTTACATATACATTAAAAACAAATCCAAATTTCAAGAATCTATAAACTGAATTCATTAAAAAAAAAAAAAACCTAAAACATTAAATTACTAAAACACTAAAAATTCAAATACATATAAACATATATAATTTTTATAAACGTGAATATAAATGGGACAGGTGTGAGTATAGGGGAGCTTTCCTTACCCCCAACCCGCATGCGTGTGGGGGATTAATCTTAACCCCATACCCACCCCATGCCCATATACTATCCTTCATGCTCTCTCCTAATCAAGTGGGTACCTACGGGTACATGCATCCATAGAAAAAAATGTCATCCATTTGAGATTTTGGTTCTTTTTAAAGAATCGGATTATTCATCCTTATTTCAAGATAGGTAAAAGGAAAAATATATCAAAAAAGTCCGCTTGTGACAAGACACGTCCTTAAGAATGCTTACTTAGGAATGCTTTTGCTGAGTGGAATGTTCCGTTTCTTTCTTTTTTTGTTTCTTTATTTATTAAGATTGTCTGTTTGAAGCTAATTTTACGGTTTTTAAAATTATTTTCAATTGTATAGAGAGTAAAACTAGGATGAAGGACAAATACAACATCCCAATTATTAAGTTGGTGCCCCTGAACTTCCAATCTTCTAGAAAGTCCTCGCTCTATACTATTTAACAAGAAGAAAGGAAGGGGGCAACCAAAAAAAAAAAAAAAAAAAAAGGGTGCACAAGTGAAACTAACATTACGTCTCCCATGGTACATCATTGACGATATCATAAAGAATTGATTTTGGTGAATTTGGTGTTAAAGAAATAGAGATTATGATACAGATTCTGCATGCCTTTTGGATGTACAGACTTGAATTTCCAATGCAATAAGGATTAAAAAGAAATCAAACTCTAGCTCAGTTTTAACCTTGAACGGTTATCCATGGTTTGGAGGAGCATAAAAAAATTCTTAATTACATTAGTACTGATTCCACCATGAAAACCAAATGAAAAATTGTTTGTGAAATGTCTAAGGAGATGATTTGGCTCCACAAGTTTCTTATATTCATCTGGAAGTTGTTCCTAATCTGCAACGTATGAATACACTTTGTTATGGAAATAATAAGGCGATTATTTAGTAGAAGTTACATATTGAAAATACACATATGTATGAATAGTTGTTGTCTTACGCTAATGGCTCTGGAGTTCAAACATTACGCTTAATAGCTGAGCTATAGCCATTATCAGAGTACTTAGACCAAAGCATAACACCTCCGTACTCGGAAAAGCGCTTGATGAATGGTAATACTTCGGATGAGAGCACATCAGGGGGAACATAGCCACTACCGGAAGTCTCTGGCGAAGCAGGTAAGCCTAAAATATTTGGCCAGCGGGGATCAATATCCACTGGCTCTAGCAGCTCTTCAGATCATCTGCATTGCCCGAATATTGGCGAGGAGGGTTGTTGTAGAATTGGACCGAAACATAGTCAAATAGGCCGGTGTTTAGAGCACTGCCTAACCGTGCATCTGGGAAGGGACACTGTGGAGCTGCGGTTAAGTAGAACTTCCTCTGCTGGCTATACCCAACTAGTGCCTTGGCAAGTTCATCCCAATACATTGTTGTGCCTCCCACAATGTCGAAATCAATCCCATCTAGAACGGCATCACCTAAAGGCCTGGAATCTGATTGGCCTCCAAGAAAGTTATTCCATAGGTACTCTGCAATTACCCTGCATGGCTTAGAAACAAAATTTTAAACAATCTCAGAGAGGGGCAAAATTCCAAATACCAACTTCTCATAATATAAAGGTTGTGATGACTCGTTTGGGGGTGAAGTTTGGCATCTAGTTTCCACCTGTTTTTTTTGTCTTTTTCCTCAATTCAAATCTACTTTTCACTATTCACATCTTCCAATGTCTATAGCAAACTCGAACCTTAAAAGTCTATAATTTTATCATTTCAGGTCTAAATGAGGTTTTTTTTTTTTTTTTTTTTTTTTTTTTTTTTTTTCTAAGTGCATAGAATTTTGAAAAAAATAAAACAATATCCTTTTTTTTTTCATACACAATTTAAGAGTTTTACACATTTTTTTTTCAACTAATTTTATTTTCCAAGCAAACACACAATTCCATAACTCCAATTTAAATATTTCTAAAACTACATCTCCAAAACCTCCCCTAAATGGATACGAACAGAAATGAATGTGCAAACTCTCATAATTAGTAAAAGTTCTTTGCATGGTCTAAGAAACCAAAGTTTATAAAGCATAAGGAGAAGCATAAATCCAAAAACGTACCTGGCATCCTTTGCAGAAGAAAGATTGTAGCTACCAGCACCGCCACCAATAGAAAGCTTGACCTTGATACCCTTGCTTTGGCAAGCTTTGATGTCGCTGCTCAGACCAGTGCACCCGTTTGTCGTCAGGTCACAATGGCCATAAAGGTTGATCAATGGAGTCTGGCCATTGCCAAATGTTGCTAGGAAGCAATGTTCACTATGCCGTAGTTGCCCGTGGCACATGTTTCAGCCAAGCTTCCTTCGTTTCCGTCCTGGCCCCAGTAGACAATAATCATACCTGCATATATCAAGTTGACAGCATGTTTTGTACCCCGAATAGAAAAAGATGTCTATAAGCTTAGGACTCACAAGGAGAAATATGAGTAAATTTTTATGATTTCTCATTAGATGTTTTGTTATCGTTTTGATAATTGCTTTTAGTTGATTTTCTAGTTTTATTTTGTTCTTTTTCTATAGCTTTAGGTTTGTAAGATTTTTTTTTCCCCTTAATTGTTAACTGCTTATAATAAAAAAAAAAAAAAAAAAAAAAAAAAAAAAAAAATCACTACACGCAGTAGGTGAAATAATTCCCTTTTTATATCTCTTTCTTGGAAAATAGAAAAAATCAATCCATTCCATATGAGTTACTGAGTACGTATGATACATAGCAACTAACAACAGCTAAGTACTTGATAATTATTGTAAAAAAGAAAGGAAAAAAAAAAAGCTTATCTTTTCTTATCAGCCAAAAAAAAAAAAAAAAAAAAAAAAAAAAAAAAAAAAAAAAAGAAGAAGAAAAATTTTAAGACATCTATAATTGTACGTTTGTGTGGATGGTATATACTATTATTATAACTCGTAGATAATTTTTTTAACAATATGATCTGTGAGTGTGGAATTTAAAAATTTATACAGTGTGATGCATAATCATTTCCACTCATATATGAGAATGTTGAAAAGTTAATCAAATAGTTTGTCACAAAATCAATAGAAAGTCATAATTACGCATGAGAGGGGTAGATTAATTTTTTAACCGTCAATCAATGAGCGTCAATATTAAAAATTTATAGCAGGTGATGCATGACTACGTACTATCAATCATATATATAACGTTGAGAAGAGACGTTGAAAAGTTAATCGCTAGTAAAGTAAAGTAAAGTAAAGAAAAGAAAAGAAGGAAAAAAAAAAAAAAAAAAAAAAACTCGTAATAGCGTATGATAAGGGGAGAGTAGAAAAATACCTGTTTTGGTTGACTGACTCGAGCTTATAGGGCAGAAGACGACCTTGTAGTCGGTCCCAGAAGCGCAAGAGTTTCTCCGATCAAAATCGTAAGGGAAAGTAAAGGCGTCCTGAACGTACAACAGAACTGACAATTTCCAAACACAATGCACGGATTGTTACACCCCACCGGCTCTCTCAACTCCATCGGACACGCCCCGTTCACGTCTGCGGCGCATCCGCTAACGGAATAGCCGCAATTTGACAAAGCACTGAATTCCATAGGAATGTTAAACCCTTCGACGACGGAGATGTAGAAGACATCATCATTGCTTGTTTGGTCTATTGAATATTCGGCCAAGGTGTTGGGGGCTCGGCCATTGGCTTGACAGTCGAGGCGGCCGTTGCAGTCACCGCTCTCGCATTTGCCGCGACCATCGCTGCCGAAAGTGCACTTGGTCCGAGCCCAGACCCTGCCTGATCCGGTTATGTTGTTGAGTGTCCATGTCTTGCCTGGTTTTAGCGGCTTTCCGCCGCCGGGGTTGGCGGCAGCCCAGACGGTGTAGGTGCAGTTGTTTAGAATATCTATTTGGGTTGCTCTAGATGAGGCTAAGGAGAGAGTTAGAATTAAAAGAAATAAGTACCCCATGGACTGTCCTTAGGTTGCGGGAATTTTTTTTTTCCCCTCGTTTTGGAGCTAGCTGTCTTAATCTGTGGTTGTGGATGTAATGCAATTAATGGATAGTGGAAATTAGTGCATATGGTATATAAGGACTTTTTTGTCGGACCAGCTTTTCAAGCAAGAGAGAGAAAGAGAAAGGAGTAATAATATGGCCAAATCTCTAGTTTTTATTTTTTATATTTTCTAACTTGAACGGAGTTTCGTACTCTGATTTCTTTTTAATAAAGTCTAAATATAAAATTATTGTTAGACTAAATATGTACAATTACTTTCTGAAACCCTACTATCGCAGTTGTCAAGTCAGTGTATTTGATTAATTGAATTATATGACATTATAAATTAGAGATATTTCACGGGCTATCACAAAATCAAGCAATTATTATGTTAAATAATTGATAATACCATTTTTGCTTGGTAAAATAGGTGCATTTTTTTTAGTATACAAGAAGCGTCTTTCTACCTCCATTGGAGCTATAACTTAATGGGTGGGAAAGAAGAGATTTGAATAGTAGTTTTTCAAGTTAAAAATTGAGTCCTTTTATTTCTTTTTAATATACGTAGATGATCGTTAGAGGGTCATACTAAAAGTTTGGTTTTTCTATATTAGGATTTTCATAATACACAGTTTTTGTTGTTGAATCTTATTAAAACATATCATATTAAAATAAAAAAAATAGTAGAAATTGAATAAACAATTATTGGTTGAAAATTAAATTCCTAGCAGATATTTTCGTGTATAATAAACTTCGTGGAACTTTCTTAGTAGATATGTACGTTGGCTTGACTTGTAAAGTCAACTACAATACAACGACCATAAATGGATGGACTTTTCCTGTCTCACTTGCCGTGTTGATTATTATTATTATTTTTTATTTTTTTATTTTTTTTGGCTTAAAACTTGCCGAGTTGATTCTTTCAAGCACAACACTGCGTCCTAGCCAAACAAAAAAAAAAACCAAAAAACCAAAAAAAAAAAAAACAAAAAACAAAAAACAAAAAAACAAAAACAAAACAAAACAAACAAAAAACCAAAAAACAAAACATGAAACGAATAACAAGAGCTCTAACCAGCGCATCATGTAGTGGACAAAGATTTATACATTTATATGTTTAGAGGTAGTGTTGGCTGTTGTACTTTCAGCAAAAGACAACCGAGTGGTGTATTAATCTAACACACATGACATTGAACTAAAAATGGCAGCTGCTAGGAGAAGTGAAAAAAACGCAGAGGAAAACAGAGGAGAGAGATCATCAAATTTTTCTGGATACAAAAAGACATACCTGCTTTTTCAACACACTTCACAAGTTTTAATCTTAGCCATACAAGTGTCATACTTATGCCATTGATTAGCTATTAACTTAACAAGAGTTACTTTCACAAAACCATGGTCAAAATGACGAAAAAATGATTAAAAGGACAGCACATTATATATTAACAGCTAGGAACATTTTTCATTTCCTAAAATGAAAAGAGGATGTAATTAACATATTAGAGATAATTTAAAGCATCTCTCAATCAAGTTGGCATCCTAAAACAACCTCATCTCTCTCACTCTCTGTCCCCTTCTTTTCTTTTAATAATCATCAGAACTATCTAATTAAATGACAATGAAGGCTTTACTCGCAAAGTTAATAGTCTAATCTTGCTCTAATTCAAAATAAAAGATAACTAAAACTGAAAAAAGGAAATAAACCAAAATTTACCAGACAATAAGTATCCTAAAACAGCCCTAATCTCTATCAGCATCATTCCAATTCCTTAACCCTCACCGCTCAATCTTTAACTACTGAACCTCTATATTAACTGAAGATTCGTTCGATTTTTCTTTCGATTCATGTTTGCTTTCAGAGATGAGTTCTCCCTCATTTCTGCTTGTTATTTCTGAGAAATTCCTCGACTCGGAGACTAGAAGCAATTCAACTTCGACAGTGTCGTTCGAGGGATTGTGGAGATTTTCCAGCGAGACAAAATTATCAAAACCGTTGGCAAGCTTGTACATGTCAGAAGGAGTGAAAAAGTAGTTAGCTGCAGCGGAATAAAGAGTATCCAAAATGTGGCAGGTCATGAATAAGCAATTCATAGAAACTAGAAAGATACACATTAAACATCATATTTGCATTCTACGTAAATGTTCTTAGGAAGTACTAAGAAAATCTCGTAGTGTCGGGCAAAAAATTGGGTTAGTCACCTGTACACTCGGAGTGTTTGCCGTCAACCTGGTCAATTAGGCGTAGCCTGTACTCTGCATATGTTGCATTATTACCTCCACATGAGTGACATAGAGTAGGCACTAAAAATAACGAGAGCGCTTTGCCCTTAACACGCCTTGCTCTATTGGGATAAATCTTTAACGTCCTCCTAGGATCAGTAGAAAATCTTTAATCTTCCACGTAAATATATAAAAGTAAAAAAGTAAAGTTTTAGTGAAGCTATGTGGAGATTTTTAATTTTCAGTTGGGGCAAACTGGAAAAATCATGAAATATTGATGGTAAAAATAAAAGAAACAACCCTCACTAAGCCCACACCTAGATCCACCTTCAAAGGTATATAGGTAACTAGTTAAATTCACCGACCTTAGCTGTAATTGCAAACCCATAAAATCAAAAAGATTCCGATACTCAAATTTACCATCTTGCACAACAGCCGACGAAGATCTGAAAAGAACGTAATCAACAGAAACACTTGTCGGGTTGTTTATGTAAGAGAAATAAGGGTATAAGTTGACGAGCAATGGAGCATTGTTCTTCACTAAGAAGCCGATTAAAGCGTTCATAAACGGTTCAGAATCGAAACGGAACGAGCCCTGTGAAGGTGGAAATGAGTTACCGAGGAGAGTGGTGCCGATGGTGGTGGAGACTTTGATCTGGTTGTCGAGGCCGAATATAGAGATAGCGCTTTGTATGTTTTGCAATGCGGGGATAAGGAACTGTGCAGAATCGTAGAAGGGGTAGACTTTGTTGAAAAATGGTTGTTAACCATTTTGGAGGAGCCATTTTGTGGTCTAATTTTGAATGGGACCCACTTGGTAAAATTGACGGGTCTTGATGGATTTGCATTCTCCGTCGCGAGAAAATCGAAATCGTATATTTATACGTCCAAAATGGGGTTCGGGTGAATAAGAAATTGATGCTCAAAGTATGCCCATTGGAAAGGATTTTTGTTGGAAAAATTGTGGAGTCCCACATGAGATGTGAATGGAGGCTTGATGGAGTTTATAAGGATTTGCACTTTTTAGCTTGGGTAAGCTTGTGTACCCAAGATGCTCTCTCACGCGCGCGCGTAGGGGTAGGGGGGGCAAATCCAACCTAATGGGTTGGGGGCCCAATGTGTGCGCACGCACGACGCAGGCAACGCGAATGCCGGGCCGTCAAGCTTGTTCCGTGCGGGCTTTGTTTTGAATTTTTTTTTCCAACATCAAATCCGAAATCTGGTGAAGGAACAAATTCCGGATTTTGTAACCGGATTTGAACTTCCAAATCCAGAAATTTTAAATTTCAAAACCAAATTTTTTTTTCTCTTCCAAGACCGGATTTTCTTCTCTCCGAGACCGGATTTTTGAACCTCTAAGACTTGATTTTGTAACCTCCAAACCGGATTTTTGTGACTTGGAATCCGGATTTTGTGTCCTCCTTGTGCCTATAAAAGGAGGCCTGCACAAGGTTGAAAATCACTTCACTTCACACTTCTCACTTCACACTTCAGAAAATCTGAGAGCTCTAGTTTTCTTTTCTCTTGTTTTCTCTTATTTTCTTGCTCTTGTTTTTCTTTGTGTAGTCGGTTCTTGAGTTTTGGTGATAGAGGGAAGACGTTGGTTCAAGTTCGTCGAGAGCGGTTTTTCGATCGTGCTAGACTACCGCTGTTGTCGTTGTATCCTGGGAAATAGACGTCCATTTAAAGCCTCGTGCACTTACCGGAGGGGACGAATCTGTTTTAAGGAAAGCGTGATTCACGTGCCTCGATAAATTTCCGTGTTTGCTTTATTTCGGGTTAAGGTTGTATTTTGGTGTAATTCCTTCCTAATATAATTTTCTTGAATTTGCTTGTTCGTTGTTTATTCTCCATATTTTCTAACAATCTTAAAACAGAGCGTTCCATAGACGACGGACAGGTTATTCGCATTCGGTGGGAATTGCTTATAATTCTTATGCTACGGGTTATGGTAGTTTAATTTTTGAAAAGAAAAAAAAAAACCCGTTTCTTTTCAAACATTAGTCATACTATATATATATATATAAGTCAATTTATTTTGAAAAACCGTTTTTCCAAACGTTAGCCCATATACTATATATATATAAGTTAATTTTCAAGTTTTAATATATATATATATATATTTTTTGTTTTCTTATATATATAACGTTTTCTTTGAAAAAATATATATATATTATAATTAGCTATATGTACTTATAGCTTTATTTAATTGGTTATAGTATTTATTTACTATATTGGTAATTAGAATTTGATTCTAATATTGTGGTTTGGTTTTAAGGAATGACTGAAAACATGAACATCATGCCAACGGAGTATCCATCTGTGACACCAGTGCCATCACCTCAAGGAGCCTCGTCTTCGACACAACCATCACCTCGGGTAGCCTCGTCTTCAACACAGCCTGTGGCGGTCCCGGTTCCGGTTAATCATAATGAGAAGCCGGATAAATTCACGGGGCTGAATTTTAAGACGTCGCAACAGAAGATGTTGTTCTATCTGACCACTCTGAATCTTGCGAGATTCCTGAAAAAGGATCCTCCTACAATGAAGGAGGATGAGACAGATGCACAAGTGGTGCATGCTGTTAATGCTTGGAAGCATTTGGATTTCCTGTGTCGGAATTACATTCTGAATGGCTTGTCTGATTCGCTTTACTGTGTGTATAGCTTGAAAGGATCAGCTAAGGAACTGTGGGAGTCATTGGATCGAAAGTACAAGTCTGAAGATGCAAGTGCTAAAAAGTTCTTGGTGGGACAGTTCATGAACTTTCAGATGGTGGATTCCAAGACCGTCATCAGTCAAGTTCAAGAGCTGCAACTAATCATTCACGGAATTCATACTGAAGGAATGGTTATTAGTGAGTCTTTCCAGGTAGCTGCGATTATAGAGAAACTGCCCCCCGCGTGGAAAGACTTCAAGAACTATTTGAAGCATAAAAGAAAGGAAATGAATGTAGAAGACCTCATTGTGAGACTTCGCATTGAGGAGGATAATCGAGGCTGTAACGACCCGCCTACCACAGGCCGTTACACTTTACTTACATACTTACTTATCTTAGTTAACTTACTTATTTACTTGACGAAATGCAGCGGAAATTTTTTTTTTTTTTTTATACTAGCTTATTTACGTCTAAACGAAATAAGCGTATCGTGATTAAATTATTTGCCATACAAAAATGCGTATTGAACAAAACGCGTAACGGCATCGTATTCCCACAATTTCACAGTATGCCCTGCCTCGCACGTCCATCTTGCATCACCCATTGCTGTCAGATGACTCACCTACAGCATAGACGACAAACTATGAGCTAACGCTCAGTAAGCACAACTATCTAAGCCGCGACAATTATAAAACATGACTTCGCATCATGTACATAGCATATCTTAATTTCGTAGCTTATAATTATATTACACACTTTCGTAACATAACATATTTTTACTAACTACTAGCATCTCATAACCTTTCATACATGGCATACTTATCATGGCATCATAGCATATTGTAACACATCATATCACATTAACCACATAATAGCATAATGTATGCATGATCCGGTTATGCTCGTATTATGCTTTTCTTAACTCTTTCTATCTTACTTTCTTGGCTTATCTTACTTATGGGCCCCTTACTTACGTGTACGTACCCGGCGCGAACTATGGAGTGGTTGGGGCGGCCAGCCCAGTCTAACTCAAACCATAGTCCAACCCGACCTCGGACGGGTGGTACGACACTGGCAAGCTCACTTGCCATCTTGCTTTCTTTCTTTTGTCTTATCTTATCTTTAGTAAACATGCATCGTGATGTCACTTTTGTGTAAAATATATCATACATTGCATCTTACCTTTCTTGCTCGGCTTGCACATCCTTTACATACATAGCATAGTATTATGTCATATTGCACATAATAACTTAATATGGCATTGAGTCTAACATACCACAACCATACTATAAGCACATCATGGCAACCATCAATCATATATTCCTAGCATGCATCTAACATACTTGGGCAAGTATCAACTAAAGCCTAAGCTGTAGGCGGAGTTGTACTTACCTCTCTTGCTATATCCTCGCGGTCGTCGTCCTAACTTGGAGTACCGCTACAAGTCCTCTCCTGTTTGAGAAATGACATTGGTGAGGTTCTGTTTCTAGTTGTAGAATGTTGGTGTTCTAACCAACATACCTACTGAAACCTAGTTGTATGTCCCCGTCAGATAACTGACTTGTCCAAATTGGCCTTTTAGTACTGGGGATTAATTTGAACTTGATTAATCCCTTAAGAGGTTACGTTGGATAACCTCTTAATTAACTCCTTGATCTTCTATTGTTTTTCTCTTTACTACCTTGGGCTTACCATTCTATTATAGCATATTGGTCAATGGCCTTGACCCATTTTGCTTGGCCTATTAAACTTATGGTATTCCTTAGGGTTACGTTGGATAATCCTTAAGGTTACCTCTTTCTTATTGTGGGTCAACCAAAGTTGACAATTGGTCAACTACTGGTCAACCCTTGTCAATTCTGGGCCCTGTGGGCCTAAGCCCGGTAACTCGGGTCCTATTCCCGGCTACGGCCCGTAATCGGCTTGATTACCATTTTTATTTTGAAAAATACATTTTCTTAAATTTTCTTAACTTAAAATTACATTTTCTTCCTTTTTGCACTTTTACAAGATTTTTTCTCAAAAATCCGTAAAACTCTTTATAAAATTCTGACTTTTGAAATAATTACTTATAAATGTCATTTAAGGTCGAAACCCACTTTTGGAACGGTTTTCGCAGTTAAAATAATGGTTTAGAACACTTTACAATTTTTTTTGAAAACACTTTGTAAAACTTTGGTGAAGGAATTTTCGGATTCCTTGCGCACCTCTCATTAAACACGTCTATTTTAAAAATCCGTCGGGAATTTGAAAAACTTGTCTTCATAAAAGTTGTAGCTATCGAAAAATGTTAAAACTTTCATGTTTTGTGAAAATCAAATTCTGCTTACATTGATACCAGTTTTTTTTTTGAAACCGGCTGACTCCGAAAAAATCTGGTGAAACTGCGCCCAGGGGTCAGCCACGGGTTTTGTTGAAACGAAGGCCTTTGGAGCCTTATTTTGATATTCCGTCCGCGCTGTCCTCTAGAAAAACTTGTTCCGAGAAACTTTCATGTTTTGAGTTTTAACCCATTCGGCCTCTAGAGACCTCAAAATCTCACTTTTCCAAAACTGGTCAGGTTCAACCCGAATCTGGACAGTTTCGGTTTTCATTTTCGGTTGCGTCCTATTTCGCGAATCTAACTCGACCGAACACTTCGGGAGCCTACGATTCAAACACACAACATTTTCTAACGTCCCATAAAGCCCAAAAACCATTTTCAACAGTCCATGCAACCCAAAAATTAAAATCAAAACTCTAGGGTTGCTTGGTTCTAATCTAGCATTCAAACACAAACATGCACCAAAATCAATCTTGGCTACATGCATCAAAGGGGGGCTGTAGGGGCAGATTTTTGGCCACATTTGGGGACACACAACCTAAGTTTTTCTAGCATGAAATTCATACAAAAATCAACACAAACCAAGCAAGATTTTAAAGCCAAACACCCTAGTTCTAGCAAATCAAGCACACACCGAAATCTAAAGCATAAAAACGAAATTGGACTTACGTCCTTACAACCCAATCGAACCTCAAATTAAACTTGAAATTAAGCTTAAAATAAAGAGGATTAGGGTTGAGAAATTACCTAGAACCAAAGCTAGTTTGGTTACCCAAATTTTCTTCTTCTCTTTTCCTCTCCAAACCCACGGCTACTAAGCCCTAAATCCCATTAAAATTTTCTCACTTTTCTCTTGCTCACTCTCTTGCAAAACCGTGCATTCAAGGGATGGAAACTCCAAGAATTTCCTTGGCTCTCACTCTCCTCTCCCTCTCTCCCTCTCTGCCGAACTTTCTTGAAGAAAAAGGAGACAAGATTTTGGCTCACTTTTACAAGGAAAAGACTAGGGAATGGGAGGGTTTTTCTTGATGGACAAAAGGGAGGCTTTAGTTGTTGGTTGCTTGTCTTAAATTAAGGCTTTTCTCTCCCCTTTTTCTTGCTGTAGCCGACCACTTGGAGTGGAGAAAAAGTTTCCACAAGTGCTTGCTTAATTTGGTGGAAAAGTGAGGTCATGGGCTAAAACATTTTTTTTTTTTCATTCCTTTTTTCCTTGTTTTTCTCCTAGCTGCTGCCGACCATGATGGGGAGTGGAAGACTCCATTTAATGCAAGCTTTAGTTGGTGGAGAGGTGGGGCATAGGCATGGCAATGTGTCCTAGCTTAGCTCACCTTTTTGACCCCAAAATATGGCTTTTATCATGCCTTTTCTTACTTTCTTTTCCATTCTTTTCTTTTCTTTTCCAAGATGGCTGCCGTATGGAGGAAAGGAGTGATGGAAAGTTGGCTGAAATTTACATTAAATGCATAAGGAAAAGTAGTTGGAGAAGTGATGTCATGCAACTAGATGATGGTTGGCTTAGTTAGGTTCTAACTAGGCTAGTTTCCTTCTAAAATTCATTCTCCTTTGTGTTACACAGATAATTTTAATATTGTGATTCTTCAAAACACAATATTTTTATCTCATACTGAAGTACAAAATTTATTTATGTGAATTTTGGATCGAAAAATATTTTCCTTAAATTTTTCCGAATCCCTTTTTACCCTTAAACTCTAACTCGGTGTGCTTGATTTTCTAGGGATGTTTTAAGGCTTATTCTTGCTAACTAGTTCATAAAACATCATCTCGGAACTCATCCCGCTCCGAACTCGAAAAATCTCGAAAAGTCAAAGGGTTGACTTTTCGTCGGTCAAACTTTGACTTTTTCGGTCAAAGTTGACTTTTGTAAAATTTTACACCGTTGCGGCCCTTTCGACTTGAAAGGTTCGTTTTCGAACTTAAAAATTAATTTTGAGTCTTCTCGATCCATCATAACTCACAAAATCTAACAAAAGCTCTAAATCGAGCTTTTTCACAATTATTTTCATTAGTTGAAAATAAATTCCTTAAGAGGAAATTGTACATGGAAAATTCGGATATCACAGAGGCTCAGAGAAGAAGCTCTCCAACAACTTTGCTGCCAAGTCCGCTAAGGCTAATGTAGTGGAGCATGGTCATAAGAACAAGAAACCAGGGTCTTAACTGGGACCTAAAGGTGGAATTTCAAAGAAGCAAAAATTCCAAGGGAAATGTTTCAATTGTGACAAAACAGGTCACAAGTCGGCTGATTGCAGATTGCCGAAAAGAAACAAGAAGAAGGAGACTAATGTGGTAGACGCCATCACCCAAGAGGTGTCCGACATCAGTCTTTCAGCTGTGGTTTCGGAAGTCAACATGGTGGATTCTAACCCAAAGGAGTGGTGGCTTGATACTGGTGCCACTCGACATGTCTGTTCGGATAGAGCTGCATTTGCTGATCTAGTTCCTTTGGAAACTGGGGAGAAGCTGTATATGGGCAACTCTGCAACTTCTGAGATCAAGGGTCAAGGGACCGTATTCCTGAAGATGACATCCGGAAAGAAAGTGAAGCTGCACAACGTGCTGTATGTGCCTGAAATCCGAAAGAACCTGATTTCCGGAACAATGATGAGCATGCATGACTTCAAGATGGTTTTTGAGGCCCAAAAAATAGTTTTGTCTAAGTACGGAATGTATGTGGGCAAGGGTTATGTGAAAGATGGGATGTGGAAAATGCTTGTAATGGCTGTTAAGCCAAATTCCATTAATAAGAATAAAAAGTCTTCCACTTATATGCTTGAGTCTTCTAATTTATGGCATGGTAGACTAAGACATGTAAATTTTGATACATTACGTAGATTAATTAACTTGGATCACATACCCGCTTTTGAAATGGATTCAAAACATAAGTGTGAAACTTGTGTTGAGGCAAAACAAATAAGATCATCATTTCAAACAATTGAAAAGAATACTGAACCACTTGAATTAATTCATAGCGATGTTTGTGACTTAAAATTTGTTCAAACAAGAGGTGGTAACAAGTATTTTATTACTTTTATCGATGATAGCACAAAATATTACTATGTGTATTTGCTTAAAAGCAAAGATGAGGCTATAGAGAAATTTGTTCTTTATAAGCAAGAAGTTGAGAACCAACTTAATAAGAAGATTAAGATGGTAAGAAGTGACCGTGGTGGTGAATATGTAGAACCATTTGGTGAATTTTGTTCACAACATGGTATTATTCATGAGGTCACTCCACCTTATTCTCCTCAGTCAAATGGAGTGGCTGAACGCAAGAATCGTACCTTAAAGGATATGATGAATGCAATGTTGTTAAGTTCTGGGTTGCCACAGAACATGTGGGGGGAAGCCATTTTGTCGGCTAACTATCTTTTAAATAAAATTTCCCGGAAAAAGGAGGATAAAACCCCATACGAATTATGGAAAGGAAGGAAGCATTCCTATAAATACTTAAGAGTATGGGGTTGTTTTGCCAAAGTATTAGCACCCGGGCCAAAGAAGATGAAAATAGGTCCTAAAATGGTTGATTGCATCTTTATTGGCTATGCCCAAAACAGTAGTGTATATCGGTTCCTTATGCATGAATCTAAAAATCCTGACATACACAAGAACACGATAATGGAATCTAGGAATGCATCGTTCTTTGAACATGTATTTCCTTGTAATTCCAAGGAAGATGTTCCAAGTTCGTCTAAACGAATTCGTGAGACTATTGAAGAGAATAGTCAAGATCAAGAGTCAAATTATGAAAATGAGGAAGAGGAAGAAGAGTTTAGACGAAGCAAAAGGGCAAGGACAGAAAAATCATTTGGACCTGATTTTCTGACCTATATGCTCGAGGCGGAACCTCAAACGTATAAAGAAGCAATAAGCTCAACTGAGGGTCATTTATGGAAAGAAGCCATCAAGAGTGAAATTGATTCCATCATGCATAACCATTCTTGGGAACTAGTGGATCTTCCTCCGGGAAGTAAACCATTAGGTTCTAGGTGGATTTTCAAACGGAAAATGAAGGCAGATGGAACAATTGATAAATATAAGGCCAGACTTGTAATAAAAGGATATAGACAACGAGAAGGCCTTGATTACTTTGACACATATTCTCCCGTGACGAGAATAACCTCAATAAGAATGATTTTGGCGATTGCCGTACTATGGAATCTTGAAGTCCATCAGATGGACGTAAAGACAGCTTTTCTTAATGGAGATCTTGAAGAAGAAATTTATATGGAACAACCCGAGGGTTGTATAGCTCCAGGACAAGAAAAGAAAGTCTGCAAACTTGTGAAATCCTTGTATGGACTTAAGCAAGCCCCCAAACAATGGCACGAAAAATTTGATAGTGTCATGATGACAAATGGATTCAAAATCAATGAGTGTGACAAGTGTGTTTATGTCAAAAACACAGATAACGGATATGTCATACTCTGTCTGTATGTAGATGACATACTAATCACAGGTAGCAATGATCGGATGATCAAATCTACCAAGGATATGTTAAATTCAAGATTTGACATGAAGGACATGGGACTAGCCAATGTAATTTTGGGATTTAAAATTATAAGATCGTATGATGGTCTTATATTAAGTCAGTCACACTGTGTGGACAAGATACTCGATAAATTCAACAAAGATGATTCTGGAGTGGCCAGAACTCCAATTGATATAAATCAACATCTGTCCAAGAATAGAGGTGATAGCATATCTCAAGTGGAATATGCAAGAGTGATAGGAAGTCTGATGTACTTAATGAGTTGTACTAGACCAGACATTGCCTTCACTGTAAGTTGTTTGAGTAGATTCACGAGTAATCCAGGGGCCGACCACTGGAAAGCAATTGTTAGAGTACTCAGGTACTTACGTTATACTCGTGACTATGGGCTGCATTATACTAGATTTCCTGCTGTCCTAGAAGGATATTCAGATGCAAGCTGGATATCTGATATACAGGATTCTAAAGCCACTAGTGGATATGTATTCACTTTGAGAGGTGCAGCAGTATCATGGAAATATTCTAAGCAGACAGTAATAACCAGATCCACGATGGAATCTGAGTTTGTAGCTTTAGATAAAAGCGGAGAAGAGGCTGAATGGCTAAGACAGTTCTTAGAAGATATTCCAGAATGGCCGAAACCTGTGCCTGCCATAAGCATACATAGTAATAGTCAATCAGCTATAGGCAGGGCGCAAAATGCCATGTATAACGGTAAGTCAAGACACATTCGTCGTTGACATAATACCGTTAGACAATTAATCTCAACTGGAATTATAACGATTGACTATGTAAAGTCAAAAGAAAATATTGTGGATCCGCTAACCAAAGGGTTAAATAGAGATCTAGTTGAGAAATCATCAAGGGGAATGGGACTAAAGCCCACGGGAAAATAGGTCGAAACAGTGGAAATCCAACCTAGGAGACTGGAGATCCCAAGAACTAGGTTCAATGGGACAACTAAACTGAATAGACCGAGTAGGATCACTGTGGGGGTTACCCCCAACTCATTCCTATGATGAAAACAGTGATACCCGAACGAGATAGGTTAAGCTATGCTTTTAATGATTCTTAAGCGTCGGGAATCCGAGCGGAGTAATGCAGGATACTCTTGATTAAGAAATCACCTATGTGAGAGAAAAATGGGGCCGCTTCAAAGAAGAATTGCTAGGGCTCAATTCTTTAAAAACTCTTGCAGAACCAGGACGATGTCCATGGCCAAAATGGACATAACCATGAGAACTGAACCTGTGTCAGGAAAATATCTGTGTGAGGTATACTATCGTTTACACAAACGGCAGAACAGTTCAAGGACATCGTGTCTACTGATCAGCCAGTAAAGAAAGTATATTTTCACAAGGGAAGGTTCAAGGGTTAACGCCTACCTATCCTATGCAGATGTTAACCGTAGAACTCTATCACCGTGTAGTGTCTTTTGTTTTCCCTCGTCATTGGTCAATTTTCATTCATGTGGGGGATTGTTGGAAAAATGGTTGTTAACCATTTTGGAGGAGTCATTTTGTGGTCTAATTTTGAATGGGACCCACTTGGCAAAATTGTCGGGTCTTGATGGATTTGCGTTCTCCGTCGCGAGGAAATCGAAATCGTATATTTATACGTCTAAAATGGGGTTCGGGTGAATGAGAAATTGATGCTCAAAGTATGCCCATTGGAAAGGATTTTTGTTGGAAAAATTGTGGAGCCCCACATGGGATGTGAATAGAGGCTTGATGGAGTTTATAAGAATTTGCACTTTTTAGCTTCGGTAAGCTTGTGTACCCAAGATGCTCTCTCACGCGCGCGCGCAGGGGGGGCAAATCCAACCCGATGGGTTGGGGGCCCAATGTGTGCGCACGCACGACGCAGGCGACGCAAATGTCAGGCCGTCAAGTTTGTTCCGTGCGGGCTTTGTTTTGAAATTTTTTTTTCCAACATCAAATGCGAAATCTGGTGAAGGAACAAATTCTGGATTTTGTAACCGGATTTGAACTTCCAAATTCGGAAATTTTAAATTTCAAAACCGAATTTTTTTTTCTCTTCCAAGACCGGATTTTCTTCTCTCCGAGACCGGATTTTTGAACCTCCAAGACTTGATTTTGTAACCTCCAAACCGGATTTTTGTGACTTGGAATCCGGATTTTGTGTCCTCCTTGTGCCTATAAAAGGAGGCCTCCACAAGTTTGAAAATCACTTCACTTCACACTTCAGAAAATCTGAGAGCTCTAGTTTTCTTTTCTCTTGTTTTCTCTTGTTTTCTTGCTCTTGTTTTTCTTTGTGTAGTCGGTTCTTGAGTTTTGGTGATAGAGGGAAGACGTTGGTTCAAGTTCGTCGAGAGCGGTTTTTCGATCGTGCTAGACTACCGCTGTTGTCGTTGTATCTTGGGAAATAGACGTCCATTTGAAGCCTCATGCACTTACCGGAGGGGACGAATCTGTTTTAAGGAAAGCGTAATTCACGTGCCTCGACAAATTTCCGTGTTTGCTTTATTTCGGGTTAAGGTTGTATTTTGGTGTAATTCCTTCCTAATATAATTTTCTTGAATTTGCTTGTTCGTTGTTTATTCTCCATATTTTCTAAGAGACTTCATTTCCGACAGCGATGTATGTGAACCTGACGTTGTCGTAGCTCCTGACGTTGTTGAGTACCCAATTGTCTGCTTGGGCTTGGCTTGAGGCTAATTTTTGGAGATCCTCATTCTTGATACCGAGCATGAGCTCAATGTTGGTGCCTCGGAGGGCTCGGAGAGTCGTGTTGTCGGGATCGTAGAGTCTCATTCTGCTGATGTTGTATTAGTCGAAGAGAGGTATGACTTCATAATCGGCAGACAAGTAGCCCAGCAATCCAGTATAGCACACTCCAATTTCAAAAGCTACAGTGTTAGATCCAATTAGTTTTGGAAGACCCACTATGTTTATGAGTGAAATTGAAATTATAACATGTTTATGGATATTTTAAAAATAACATAAATGCAAAATAATTGAAGTAACAAGAGGCTTTGGTTGACCGTTTGAGTTGAAGATTATATTGATTGGAGTGGAGTTCAATTTTGAAATTCTGTTTAGTTGAAAATGAAGGGTTTGGTGTTAAAATGTGAATAAACATAAAATGTTTTTGGGAAAAAAAAAAATCAATCTGAATCTTATATCATTCTCTCTCGAAATCATGTGCAATTCTTTTTAAAAAAACAAAAAGAAAAAATCATCTCATTTCAACTTAAAGTAACAAAGTTTTAAGACTTTAGTTTTAGAATTGAATATGTGAATAATAAAATTAAGTTTACTTTAAAAATTACATAAGAAAAAAAATACCAATTAGAATTGTTTGATTGGAACGAACCAAACAAAGCCTTCTAATTCTACAATCAATGTTATAAAATTACAATAAAGATTAATATGATGTGAATTTATAACTTATTTACAAAACATTATTAATTTTTTTTGCTATATTTAAATATCTACTATATGTCCAACTCACCCTTTCCAGTTAAATTTAAACTTTTCATCCGTATTAATTGTAAGAGTAGATAGTACTCTTCTTATTCTCGTTTGAAATATATACTGTTTCATTTATTTATTTTTTTTAAATGAAAGAGAGATCAACTGAGATCAAAACAAAAAAGTCATACCAGTAGTAGTTCTACTCGAACGAGGGATACGCTTTCTATGAAAGGTTGCAGGGCAGAAGACAACGTTGTAGTCAATCCCGGTTGGACAAGAGCTTCTCTGCCCATGATCAGAAGGGTAAGTAAAGGCAACCCGGCAGAGATCCCAAAAAAACTGCTAATAATTCGTAGGCTCGCAGATACTTTCCAGGAGGGCAGCAGAACTGGCTGTTGCCGAACACGGTGCAGGGATCGTTACAACCCGCCGGATCTCTCAACTCCATCGGAGACGCTTCGTTTACATCGGCGGCGCATTTGCTGAACTGGCTGCAATCCAAAACTGACGACGACGATGGCGACGACCCGGCGGGGCTGAATTCCATAGGAATGTTAAATCCTTCGACCACCGAGACATAAAATATGTCAGTGTTGTTACCTTGGTTTATTGAATACTCCGCCACGGTGTTGGGGGCTCGGCCGTTAGCCTGGCACTCGAGCCGGCCGTTGCAGTCACCACTCTCACATTTTCCGCGCTCGTCTCGGCTGAAATCACACAAGGTCCGGGCCCAGATCCGGCCCGACCCGGTTATGTCGTTGAGAGTCCATATCTCGACTTGGTTTAGCTGCTTTCCGCCGCCGGGGTTGCCTACAGCCCAGACCGTGAAGCTCAATTTGGGTTGCTTGGAACAAGGGAAAAAGGAGAGTGAGAATTAAAACGAACGAGAAGACGTCCCGGAGATTTAGGAATAAGTCCATGGCCGAACGGTCGATCGTGTTTGGTGCATGAGTTTGAGTTAAGATTTTTAAGTTTCAATAGTAATTTTTATTGATTTTTTCAGAAAAGACAAAAATTTTTTTGGGAAAAAGATAAAAATTGAATTTAAATCTATAAATTTGAATTAAAATGTCAAACTTAGTTGTTTTGTTTTTTGTGTTATTTGAAAGGGGGGTATGCAATTAATGGGTGGGAAAACTGCACATGGAGTAGGACAGCAGGACCTTTTTTTTGCAGTCAATTAGTTTATATGAGTTTTATGCCCAGAGAGAAGAAGGAAAAAAAATAAATGAAAAAAACTCGATCTTATATAATAAAAGTAATTGATTAAGATAAATAATATAATTATAATAAATATATATTTTTAGTATTTATTATTTTAATAATATTAAGGTATATACATTTTAAATATAGCATTTGATAAGATAAATTTCTCTTAAAATTTTTATAGAGAGTGAGAATCTTTTCTAACAACATCGAAGGAACAAAAAATAATGTTAATCAAATTTATGCAGAAAAGGACTTAAAAAGAAAAAAAAAGGAAAAAAAAAAAAAGAGGAATATGTAATTAGCAAGACAAGCTTGAAAAAAAAAAAAAAAAAAAGAAGAAAAAACCATCTACACAATTAAAAAAAAGGGTAAAGTCGGTATTTAAATATGCTAGAAGGATGGCACCAAGGAAATTAAAGGTTAAAATAGTAATTTTACTGTACTGGAATAGTAAAATTACACTCCTTTAATGTATATAATAATATAATATAATATAATATGTGGCTCTCTCTTGGCTTGCTAGCCAGGCTTCTGAACTGCTGAGCCACGGCTCCATCTTCTGTAGCCAACATCCTCCCCAGCCCATCTGGCGCTTTCCTATTTCTTGTGCATTATATTATTTATATTATATATATATATTATATATTATATATTATATATTATTATTAGTATTATTATTTTATTATATATATAAAGGGATGTTAACTTTCAGTATTTATTGAACAGTATTTTTTTTAACTTTTGTTTTTTTTTTACTACTTTTGCTGCTTTTTTTTGTTTTTTTACTTTTGCTGCTGTTGTTGTTGTTTTTACTTTTGCTGCTGCTTTTTTTTTTTTTACTTCTACTGCTGTTGTTGTTTTTTTTTTTTTTTAACACTTTTGGTGCTTTGTTACGGTTGTTTTTTCTTTTTTTTTTTAATGTTTGCTGCTTTGCTTTACTACTCAGTGAATAGTTTTTTTTTTTATTTTTTACTTTTGTTGTTTTGTTATAGTTTTTTTTTTTTTTGTTTTACTTTTGCTGTTTTGCTATAGTAAAAAGATGCAATATTTCACTGTTTAATAAACAGTGATTTTTGTTTTTTTTTTTTTAATTTTTATTGTTTTTGCTGTACGGTTTTTTTTTCTACAGTAATGCACGGTAACTGCTTTTTTCTACATTGAACTGCCGATTTTCCCCCTATCCTATGTGCTGATTTTGGCTTATCTACAGTGGAAGGACGGTTTTGTCCTTATATATTTTACTGTTTTGTCTACAGTGCACAGACTTTTTTGCCCCTCTGATTTAGTTGGTTTTCCTTCATCTAAGTGAGTTGACATTTTTACTCCTATTATGCAGAAATTACCGGTTGCCCACACAATATAATTACCGTTTTACACCTTTTTTTTAATTTCTTTTCTTTTTCCTACAGTGTGTTGCCGGTTTTACCCCTATTTAGAGTTTGTTTTTTTTTCTTAATATTATTTCCCCCTTTTTTTTTAACGTTAAATATTAAATATTAGATTCTGATCTATTGTTGCATTGTGTTTTTGCTCACTTTGCCTTTTTTTTTGTTTTTAAACAATTTTTTATTTTAAATTTTTTATCTTTATTTCAGATTTTTGTGTGTGTCTTTTTTATTTCTTTTGTTCTATTTTTTAAATACCCCTTTTTTTTTAAGGATTCTGCATGTAATTTTTTCTTTTTTTTTTGTTTTATATTTTAAAATCATTTTTTTTAGTTTTTGTATGTATATAACCTGATAAAAAATTTTTTATTTTTTTTCAAAACAGTAAAAAAAAATGAGTTATATATTTATTTTGTTATAATGTTTTTGTTAGGGTTAGTTTTTTCCGGTTATTTTGAGTTTAAAGATTTTTGTTCTTTTTTTTTCTGCTTTATTTTTGTTTTAATTGTTTTTTCTTTAAATGAGTATAATTACAGAATATTTTTTTCTTTTTTTTCTTTTTTTTTCGTTTTTATTATTGTTAGTACTATTATCATTTTGATTTTACATCTTCATTGTTGGGAGAAATTTTGAGAAGAATTATACTTATTATAATTATAATATTTATTTTAACTAACTGTTTTTATCATATAATACTTATTTTTTTTTAATTTATTTTCTTCTTCCTTTCCCATACAATGCACGGGTATTAAACGTGTTATATACTAAAAGAATGCACAGTAAAAGAGAATACATTCTTTTAGTATATATATAATGAATATATATTTTCTACAGGTTTAAAAAATTGAAGGACCTTTTAGGCATTACTAGAAGAAGATTAGGGGACCAAATTGCAACTTCATCAAAAGATTGTAGACCAAACAAGCAATTAACCCTAAAAAAATAGATTCCACTTCATAAGGTGTGCAAAATTCTAACAAAAAAAAAATTTATATTTTCTCTTTCATTCTGTTCCATTGCCAATATAATACCAGCATTGTAACCAATCAATAGAAAGTAATGAATAATGCCTTGTCAATCAAGTCAAGAGGCAGGCATGGTTTTTTGTATTATAAAGGGTGTTTTTCATGAAGTTATGGAAAATAGTTTCGGCCTCCCTTGATTGACATATGCCGGAACTTGTACGAAGTTGGAATAAGTAAAACATATTCCAAATGGAAAAACGTTCAACTTATGCTAGAACAATATATATATATATATATATATATATGTCGCTAATTTTATTGCCATTTTTTCAATAAACATGAGAAATACATTTAGGGGCAAATTTTTCTGTCATGATCTTTCTCGTTCTCTTTATGAGTTTATGCAGTAACTGATGGTATGTATTTTTACCTCACCAGTACTTGAGATTTTGGCAAATACGATCATTCAGCATATCATAACTAGTATCATATCATGTTTTTGAGGTGTTCCATTTGTCTTAGGGCCCGTTTGGGCACCAAGTTTAAACTTAAGGTTTAAATTTAAATTTTTATCTTTTTCTGAAAAAGTTTTTTGTCTTTTCTAAAAAATCAACACAAGTTACTATTCAAACTTAAAAATTTCAACTCAAACTCATCCACCAAACGGGCCCTTAGATCATGCACTATTTTTATTCCCTTAATGATATTTTTTCTTTTGAATTTTTTCTAACTTGGGTATTAATACCGGATGAAAATTTTATAAGATGGTAGTGTAGGTGTTGTTTCTATGTTTACTTTTTTTTTTTTTTTTTTTTTTTTGTTGATGTTTTGGGGACTCTCTGGAGCCGATAAAAAACTTGAACTAGATCAAATCAGAAAGGAGAAATGGAAACAAAGCAAAAAATTTCCTGCAACTGTAAAGTGTAGAGGCAAAGTAAGTGATAGAGCTTGTAATGGGATATCCCTGATTTGGACAATGCAAAGGGTGGAACTTGCAAATTTTTTGGTCGTCATTAATTCTCCAACATGAATGTGTCGTATTGGGTAAAAACAATCTAAATAAGCATCGAGTTCAAGTGTTTGTGTAACGACCCGACTTTTCAAACCGTTAACAAACTTACTTAAATCTTAACACTTATTTAAATTCGTTCTAAAAAAATACATAAATTTTTTTTATTTAAATCATATTCATACTACAAAAATTAGAATTATTAAAATTTTTATCTGTGGAAATTAAAAACCTATAGTAAATAATTATCCTGTTTAAATTCGTGTTTAAATAATATTTAAAAAACTATAACTTCATGTTGATGAAAACAAAAGAGTCGAGTCTTTTTCTCATAGAATACTCATACTAATTTAGTAGTACCAAAACATTGGAAAATAATCATAATTATAGTCGTTACAAAATAAATTACGAAGTCTAAATGCGGAAATTAATTTCGTGGTGGTATCCCACTCCCTTCCTTCATCGCCTCTGCACAGCTCCGCCCGTCCATGAAATATCTAAGTAGCGGGCTGCTTACCCGCGTTACTTACAGCACGAACACACACGAATGAGCTTTCGCTCAGCAAGTACAAATAATATCTCACAAAACATTTTCATAAAGTCATATCATCACACGTAATATCAAGAATGTTCAAATGCATGTGACTATCTGTGTTTATTTGTTCTTCATTATATACTTGTCTTGTCTACTTAAGGGCCCCTATGTCGTACCCATATGCGCGTAACCAATGGGGAGTTAGGAGAGCGACCCTCTAACAGCCTCCAAGGTCATAACTTATAACTTTCGTTCTTATCATATCCTCTCACTAATTGGAGGTTGGTACGACACTTAATCCTATCTTTCATTAGTCTCATTCTTATTATTTGTGACAATGTGTAGATTTACATGTCACTATGCATCTATCATTACGGCATACATATATGTGAGGCTTGTCAATCATATCAGTGCAAGAGAATTTATGCACATCAAATACTTAATCAAAACAACACGTATAATTTATATATTCATCACATTATCAGATCAAGTCATAGCAAACGTAGAGCATTAACAAAGAAAATATTTTATTTCATCCTAGGTGAGGTTTGTACTTACTTGTCTTATGTGCTTAAACTTCTGGAGTTGTATCTTCTATTGTGCAAATTTAAGAATTTGTCCTGATTAACAATACTCATTATTAGATAGAATCATAGTTACATTACTTTATTCAATTATTAATTATTTTCTAAACTATAGTGAATTTAATTTACTTATGTCATAATTAACCTCAATAATTAATTCTTATTAATTATTAAGTGTTAAAATAATTTTCTATTATTATTTAATTAATTTAATTTAATTATTTATTTTTATATTAATTAATCAATTGATTAATTGATTGATTAACTACTTAATTAAGTAATAATTAATTATTACTTTATTTAATTGAGTAATTATAATTAAATTACATAATTTTAATTGACTTATTATCTTGTTAATAATTTAATTATGTTATTTAAATATTATATCTCATGTACTAATTATTAATTATTAATTCTAATATTAATAATTGATATTTAATTAATCTAATGATTAATGTTTGATTAATCTCTAGTTAATCAACCATAATTATTTTGATGATTATATCAATGATTAATGATTAATGATTAATTAATTTATAATTAATCATGTATTATAATTATGTAATTATTTAACATAATAATCTTGATTATCATATATTAACTCTTATAATTAATTAATTAATTAATAATTAGTTAATTAATTATTCCTTTATTAAATTACATTTGGTTATGTATTAATTAATTAATTAATTAATAATCAATCAAGGTGATAAGGAGTCACCTAAGGGTATACCTCTATTTTATTATTGGCTAGTCCAATTCCTTTAGTTATGTTCATTTAGTTGGGCCAAGTAATCTCATGGGATAGGCCCAGTAACCTTCTAGTATACTTTATTTTAGCCCATTAAAACCTATGATTCAACTTTATAAACTTAGGGTTTTTTCACATTATTTTTCACACACTTAAAATCAACTCATTTCATAACTAAATATATTCATATGTTATGACTTACTCTTATGTTACATTTTAATGTTTAATCATTTTATCGGTGTAGGGTTTTTAACTTGTAAGATTTATTTAGATTTGAGTATAATTCCGTTTTGGACACTTGATAACTTGTTGGAAAGCTTGAAACATCTAGTTTCTGTCTTTATAATTTGTTTCCTCAGATTTAAGCATTTCAAATATTAATGTGGACGTTTTCTTAAGTGTCTTATGGTAAAATCTCGGTTTCCAGATTTCAATACAATCTTTAAGGATTTATTAAAATTCATGTACATATCCGTTTTAAACACATGATATCTCATTTTGAAGCTTGAGATGTCTACTTTACAGTGGTAAGTTATTTCCTTTATACTTAAGCATTTCATACCATAAACTTAGGTTTTGCCACTGTTGGTCCATTTTGTACCACAAGTCCAGATTCATGGTAAGATTTAGAAAATCATAACAATTTACTTACAAGTCCAAATAAGACAAAAGATATGTCATTGGAAAGCTTATAATGTCTATTTTGTATGATAAAAACAGTTTTATAAAACGTTA
>CM046387.1:16871058-16913986 GCA_025413485.1 Ficus microcarpa
CTTCCACTTTCCCACTAGCCAAACGCCCACCTTAGCTCACAAAATACTCAAAATTTCTCTAAACTCTAGTCACAAAAGTTGTTTCTTACGGAGCCCTAAACGAGCTTGGAGGTAGTGATTTCTCCACTTGTCTTTGTGTTTACTCTCTTTAAAGTTTTGGTTTTCTTTAAGGTTTTATTCTTAGAAAAGTTGTCTTTTGATGTCTAGCTATCGGGGCATTTCTAGAGTCTCACCAAATATCACGTGAGGTATAATCTCTAGATCTTGACTTTGCTAAGATTGTGAATATGTTTAAGTGTGTTTTTAGTGATGCTGATTGACAATATGTGTACATCTATATGCTTTAATTATGGTTATGGTACGATTATGGCTAGTTATGTTTTTATGTGTGTTGATGCAAAAAGTTTTGATAGCAAACTCAAAACGACGTTTTTAGATTGTGACAAAGTTCGTTAAAAAGTTTGTGCTAAAACGGCTTTTTACAAGTTAAAAACCACAAAGTGAAATGTTAAGAAATTATGTTGGAACATGAATTATGGTGTTTAAAAATATTTTGAGTATTCACAAGCAATAAAATATGCTCTTTAAGCAAAGATTTTGACAACTTAAGCGAAAACAGTCAAAACCAATTTTTCATGGTGACTTTTAGAATTTTGAGAAAATGGAGCCTTTAACGACAAAATCGGACAAAGTCACCAACAGAAAAGTTTTAGATAACGGAAAAATGAACAACTTTTGTGAAGAAAGTTTTGTCGAAATCCTTATGGTTTAAAAGATATGATTTTTCTAAAAAACATTTGAAAAAGGAAAAACATGGGAAGAGTTTCCCCTGCCATTGCACCCAGCAGCGCTGGTAAGGTGCGCCGCAGTGCCGGGCCAAGTATTAAAAAAAAAAAAAAAAGGAAGAAAAAGAAAGAAAAAAGGGTTGGGGGGGGGGGATTCTAAAAGATAAGTTTTAATATTTAAAATACATGATATTTTTATAATAAGATATATTTTTAGAAAGATGGTTTTGATGTTTAAAAATGTATTTTCCTATGACAAGTTATATTTTTAGAAAAATGTGGATTTTAAGTTATAGCATAAAAATGAAAAGTTTTGATACTAAAAATGAGAATATGAAATTGGAATGTGATTCGAATTTCCCTAAGATTGGTAAAAATTATTTTAAGGAGAATTTTGAAAGCAATTTCAAATGAGTTTTAAGAAAGATTCATATGGTTAAAAGAAAATAATAATTTTAAAGAAGATATTAAAATTTATAATTTTGATATAAAGTTAGAAAATGGTATTAGTTATTCTAACGCAACCTTTATGGAAATAATTAAGAATATTATTTCAAAGTTATGAAACACCATAACCATATAACCAACATTAATAAGGGATTAATTTTGGATTAATTCCTTAATTTCCTTTTTTATAAAAGCGATTTAAATAAAATTATCTTTTGAGAGTATTAAATTAATACTTATATCGGATAGGTCTTTTAGGACAATACTTGACTGTAGTCTAATTTATATATATGGACAATCTATGCCCAAGGTAAATACGAATCTTGCATATGGTATGAAAATAATAATAATTATTTTTTTAATGTTTGGATTTGGCACATGCCATGTTAGGGTTTTGTGACTTGAATCCATGATTATGCTATGTTATAAGTATGCGATGATATGTTAGATCATGATAAGTTATAAGTATTCCATGTCATGTTATGAAATGATTTATAAATATTCCAGGAAATGCTATGATGATGATTTATGAATATGCCATGATGATATGTTATATGTATACCATGTTCACATGATGCCATGTTATGTACAGATGTGTCAGTTTTATAAGTATGCCACACTTTGATAGTATGCAATACTTTACAATTATGCCATATATTACAAATATGCCACACTTGCGAATTTGCCACACTTATACACTTATGCCATGTTTGCATAAGTGTCATGTTTACATTTATGCCATGGTTTAGTTTATGTTATTGATCTAATGTCATACCATTGCATATGAACTATGACTAATAAGATCATAACTTATAAGTGTTAGTCTTAGACTAAGTCTTTCTATAAGACTTTTTAATAAAGGTATGATGATAGATACATCCAAATCCAGTTAAGTAAAGATTAAGACTAATTCAAAGAATAGTAAGATGTTGTGCCAACCTCCCTTCAGGTGAGATCATTTCAAGGTGATTTTCCTAACCTCCCTACAGGTGAGGTAATTTTTTGATTGATTCCTAGAAGTGTTAAGCACCTTGCAAACCGTAATATCTATGGAATGCATGCATCTAGTGTGTACACATAGGGAACCAATCATAAAGCAAGATAAGAAATTCATAATTGTAACGACCCATGCCTCAATTTGGTATGATACTGTCTGCTTTGGGCCTCGTGCCCCCACGATTTTGCTCTTGAGCTGACTCCAAAAGACCTCATATCATTAGGAGGTGATCTTTTTACTTATGAACCATCACATATATTAATTCTCAAATGATGTGGGACTGGAAAGCTTACCATTTTTCTTCTAGGGACTGATGACTGCCACACACATAAAATTAGGAAAATAATTTAATTAAATATTTAACATGAAGGAGACATAGAAAGTATAACATTGGAGCATGATCGCTTATGCAACAAACGTTGATTGGCATAATTAGGAAAATAATTTAATTAAATATGCCCACCCAAATAAGACTAAACATGGCACTAACCTCCACCCCTAATGCTCATGACTCGAAGTGGGATAATTCAAGAAGATCCAACCAGAAGCACCACTTATGTCGCCACTTCTAGAAACAAAAAAGACCTTCCGGCAAAGGAAGTTAAGAAAAACATCCTAGTACAAGTTCCTTTCCCAAAAGCTCTACAATCCACTAGGAAAGTATCGGAAAATCATGGTGAAATCCTAGAACACTTGAAACAAGTGAAGATTAATCTTTGCTAGTTACATGTGATCAAACAAGTTCCAACTTACACCAAAGTAATAAAGGATCTGTACATCATGAAAAGGAAGCACCACGTCAAGAAGATTGCATTCTTGATGGAACAAGTGAGCATGGTGATCGAGCAAAAGACATTGCCAAAGTATAAAGATTTTGGTTTTCCCACCATCTCTTGTCAAATTGGGACATATGAATTCGGCCAAGCTTTACTCGACCTAGGTTCAAGTTTCAATCTTATGCCCTATTCTACCTACTAGATCCATCAAGAACCATGGGGAATAGTGGAAGATGTTTTGCTGCAAGTCGATAAGTTCTATTACCCTATGGACTTTCTTGTTTTGGATATTGAATCCGTGGTGAACATGGAGTCAAAAATTCCTATCATTCTAGGAAGACATTTCCTTGCCACAACGAGTGCTCTCATTAACTGTAGGAATGGTCACATAAAGATATCTTTTGTGAACATGACCCTTGAGGTGAATATTTTCCACATCAAAAAGCAACCATGAGATGACGACGAGTGTCACCAAACCTTCATGATAGAAACACTCTTCTCGAAGAAGGTTCATCTGCAAAGAAATTCCAATAATCCTAAAGACCACCTCCAAAATTCTACATCTAAGAGCCTTGGCCTTTGATGAGTTAGCCAACATTCCAGTCATCAATTCCAAGATCAAGGCAAAAATAAATAGATCAAGAATTTGAGCCACACCACGGGTGTATCTTTACGATTCCTGCTTGCATCTTTGGACATTGAGGACACTGTTTGATTTCGATTGGGGGTTGTATGCATAGTCATGCAAAAGGAATTTTGTGTTGTGTGTATAACTTTGAGTCAAAATTTTTACAGTTGTCTAAACATGATTTCAAGATGTTGTTCAAGTCAATTGTGTCATCATTGGTTACTAAGAAATAACTTCAGAGTACTTGCGCACGTCATCAAACCTTGTGGTAAGATGGTTGAAAATGCAATTTAATTGAGAAAATTTTCAAGTATTTTATTTTTGTGAGTTTTGAGTGTAGAGAAATCAACTTTTGATCGTTCATTGATCTTAAGAGTTGGTTTAAGTCACTGTTTAGAACAATAATGCACGTTTGTGGTATTATTGGTACAGTTGCTTGAGGCATGATTTTTGGTCGGATAGAAACTCTTTCATTGTCATTTTTGGAATTCTTTCATGAATAGTTATTTGTGAAAAAAAAAAGAGAAAATTAAATAAAAATAAAAAAGTGATAAAATTCATTTCTTTAATTTTTGTTTTATTTGTTTATTCAATAAATTGTTAAGTTTTCTTCTGACTATGATGAAATGCCGAAAGCTGGTATATGCTAAGAATGGTGGAATGTTCTAAATAGTTGGCTCACCGATCGTTTGATCAATGTCTATTTACTTGCTTGTCCTAAATGACTCATCTGACATTTGTGTGGTTTCCAATTCAATTTCAACTCCATGAGAGAAAGACTTTACACCAAAAATTTCTTACATCCGTGAGGACAACGGAGTTGAGACTTTTCCTTAGTGAATTTTCAAAGCTAAGTGTATTTTGGTTTACAGTAAGACGGTTTTGGTTTGGAACACACACACACACCTCTGAGTTATGACTGAAACAATCTTTGATAGCATCTTTTGTGTAAGACCCAAAATTTTGTAGACTTGTAATCTCCTTGTTATAAGGAATTAGAGTCTAATTTATGTATTTATGATGTGTTATATGAAAAATTATGAATAATAATGAGAAATTCATAATTTTATTTAAACAATGTTCGAGTCCTCATTTAATGATTTTGATACTCAATTAATGTTTTACGAGCCAAGAATGAGGTTTTTAAAGGAAAAAGAACGAAAAAGGATGAAATTTTACAAAAGTCAAAAGTTTGACCAAAAAGTCAAAGGGTTGATCGAAAAGTCAAAGGGTTGACCAAAAAGTCAAAGTTTGACCGGGACGGGTGACAACGTCGACTTTACAAGTATGACAAAGGAATATGGAAATAATCTCCGAAAATGAAGTTTTATAAGCCATAAATCCACCCTAGAAAAATCAAGCACACCGAAATCGAATTAAGGGCAAAAAAGTCTCCGGAAAATTGGAGAAAGAGAGTTTTCGGTCTAAATTTACATGGAAGAATTTTTGGACCAGAATATAAAATAAGAATGCTCATCACAGTATTGGAAATAACTGTAGAGCGCGAAAGGAACTGTGAAAGAACGAAATGGCCAAACAAGACCTTGGTAAAGCTAGTGGAAGATGACCTCACCTCAATGACATCACCTTCCACTAACTCAAAGTTGCATCATGTGGATTTTACCATGCATGATGGCCGGCCACACATGGGAGACAAAAAAAAAAAAAATGGGAAAGCCTTAAATTAAGGAGAAAAGGTGCACCAACTTTTGTCCATCACAAGTCTCCCATCTTCTAGTCCCTTTTGTTTAAAATAATGAGTCAAACCCATGCTTTCTCTCCCTTGAAATCCGGCAGCCCTCTACCCCCACAAAGTTCGGCAATTAGAAAGGAAAAAGGAAGGAAATTGGTTAGTTGGAAACCAATGGGGACTTGAAAGCCAACCAAAAACCTAACCAAGCAAGTACACAAGCCCATACCTATGAACTCATTCTCCACTAGCTAAAGCTAGCCATGTGGGGTTGCTTTCTTCTCCATCCAATCCGGCAGCACAAGGGGACAAGAAGGAATGGCAAAAAGCCAATTTTTAAGGATCAAAAAGTGAGCAAACATGGGGAGATTTTTCTAGAAATTTCTAGAGCCAATCATGGGCTGCCATTTGTCTCCTTTGGCCCCATTTTTCAGCAGCTCAACCCCCCCTTTCTCTCCCTTGGATTCGGCAACCCCAATGTCCAGCCAAAAGCCATCCATCTTACCCCTTTCTCTTCCTTGAATTCGGCTGCACCAATGGACAAGAAAGATAAGACATAAAGCCTTGTTTTGAGGCAAGCAACCTCTTCCATTTCCCTTCTCAAGGCAGCCAACTCTTACACTCATCTTCAGATTTTTTTCAGCACAAAGCCGTGGGAGAGAGAGAGAAGAGAGTTAGAGAGAATTTGAAAAATTTTGGTGAGTTTTGGGAAGGTGGCCGAGCAAGAGAGTGAACAAAAGAGTTGAGAAAATTTTTGGTGAATCTTCCAAGTGGAGGCCGACCAAGAGAAGGAGGAGAATAGGTGAGTCACTCTTGAAAAATTCTTGGGTTTTCTTCCTTGATAGTGCTCGGTTTAGAGGTGAGAAAAAGCTAACAAAAAAATCTCTTGGATCTCATTTTCTTGAACCAAATCCGTGAGCCAAGGAAGGAAGGACTTGAGAAAATTTTTGGTGAGTTCTACCAAGAGGAGGCCGAACAAAGCAAGAGGGAAAGAGGTAAGAAAACTTGGATTTTCTCTTGATTAAGGGTCGGTTTTAGTGAAGCAATAAAGAGCTAACAAAAAAAAAAATTTTGGATGCCATTTTCTTGGAAGAAACCGTGTGACTAGAAGACTAGAGCAAGGAAGGAAGAGTTTGGATTTTCAAAACCCTAACTTGGGTTTGAGGTAAATCTCTTAAACCACCTTGAAATCAAGTCTTATTTAAGTGTTTTTGATGTTGATTCAAGTGGTTTGTAAGGACATAAGCCCACTTTAATTTTCAGCCCTATTGTTGGTGTGTGTGTGCTTGATTAGGGTAGGATTTGGTTGGCTGATTTTGATGCTTGTTTGCTTTAAAATTTGTGCTTGAAAATGATAGATTTTTTATGCTAGAAATTAGGTTGTATGTCCCATAAGATGAGGCCAAAAATCTGCCATTGGCAGCCATGAGAGCATGCTAGATTAGGGATGGATTTTGTGATGCTTGTATGAGTTAATGCATGTGCTAGAGCCAAGCAACCCTAGGTTGTTAAATTTTCGGATTTGGGTTGCATGAGTTGAATGAGATGGATTTATGGGTTTCAATGAGACGTTAGAAGCGCTGCTTGTTGTGGTATAAGCTCCCGATGTGATCGGTCGAGATAGATTCCGCGAAATAGGACGTAAACCGAAATAAGGAACTGAAACTGCCAATTCGGATTCGAATCTGGCCAGTTTCGGGAAAGGGTAATTTCAAGGCCCTTAAAGGCTGAACGGGGAAAAACTCAAAACACGAAAGTTGTTCAGAACAACTTTTCCTAGAGGACAACATGGACAGAATCTCGAAATAAGGCTTCAACGGCCTCCGTTTTACCCAAAACCCGTGGCTGAACCCTGGGACGTCCTTCACCCAGTTTTTCAGAGTTAACCCGTTTTCAAATAAAAACTGGTACTGATCTAGGCTGAATTGGATTTTTCTCAAAACATGAAAGTTTTAGCATTTTTCGAGAGCTACAACTTTTGTGAAGACAAGTTTTTCAAATTTCAAGCCTATTTTTAAACTGGTCGTGATTTATGGAAGGTGTGCAGGGAGTCCGAAATCTTGCACATGAGTTTCACGAAAATATTTTCTAGAAAAATTGTGAAGTGCTCTTAAATGGTTATTTTAGCTTCGGAAATCGTTCCAAAGGCGGTTTCCGGCCCCAAATGATTTTATAAAAGATTTGTTTCGAAAAACCATGAATTTTAAGGGCTCGGGTTTGAAATCTCACATTTTTCTCCGAAGTAAAGGAAAAGAGGGTTTCAACCAAGAATTTACAAGTTAAAGAAAATAATGAGATTAAGCCAAAGTATTTTCTAATTAAAGGAGTTAGAATTTTTACAAGCAAAAATGAAGGATTTTTGGAAGTTAATTACACAAGATTTTCCAAAAATAAGGAAGAGGAATTTTAAAGAAAAAATTGGTAAACAAGCCGATTACGAAAGGTAACCGGATATTATATCGGAGTTACAAACCCAAGGATAACCAAGAGTTGACAAAAGGTTGACCCAAGGTTAATTAAGGTTAACCTTAAGGGTTACCCAACATAACCTTAAGGGATACCCATATGTGTAATTGGGCTAAGATTTAAAGGGTTAATGGAAATAACTCAATAACAAGGATGTATGAACAAAGCCCAATAATAGAATGATAACTCTAGAAATTAGAGTTATCTTAGGCACTTTTAGACTTAGATGAACTTGGTTTAGCGAGTATTTGTGTTTTTGTTAGCATATTTTCCTTTGTTTTAGGTTTATGTGATTTTTCTTATCTTGTTTGTTTGTTTGGTTGAAATCATGGTAAATATGAAGAAAAATAGGATTATTTGAGGGCTGATGTACGTTTTCATTCTTTTGTGACTTGTAGGAGAGTATAAACCGAAAATGCAGTAGAAAATGCTGCAGCATTCCTTACAGCATTTTGTAGCAGAAGCAGTAGCAGGGGCTGAGTCGAAATGCTGCAGCAATTCCTGCAGCAAAGTTGTCCAGCTGGCAATTTTCTGATAAAGTAAAAGAATAGATGACAGCTCATATGGTGGGGGCCACTTCTTTGTTTCAGCTGGGAAGTCACACGTGGGCTTGGATTGTTGCCCTAAAGAGCAATTGTTTAGCATTGGAAAAAGGGCAGCCGACACAAGAAAAAGAGGGCCAAAAACAGAGAGAAAAGGAGAGTGAAGAAGAGAAGGGAAATACACCATTAATGGGCAAGAGAGAGAAAGCGAGCTGAGAGAGTACAGCGGAGAGAAGAAAATCGTGAGCAAGGAGCAACAAGAGAGCGAGAGGAAGCTTCCAACTTGGCTGAATTCTTTTCTCTCTCTCTTGTTAGATTAATCTTTTTGTATTCTGCTCATGGAATTGTTCATGGATTATTGTCGGATTATAGAACTTGATTTCTCGATTATGAACTAAGTTGTTTAGCTAGGACCCTAATGGAACCAAGGTTGTAGGAATGTTATGTTGATGTTGGATTGTTAGATAATGTTCTGCTCTTGTTCATTCATGTGTGTGTTATGTTTATTTCTATTTTTGACTGGCCATCAACTATAGGAAATCAGATTTGGATTAATACCGGAAGGGTTAATTTAAGTTGGAAATAACATGTATGATGCAAGTTCAATATGCTTGTCTAGGTTTATTGATGTGTGAATGGTATAGGAATATATTGTTCATCTTGCATAACCCACAAGACCCGAGTATAAAAATTGCATTCTAAGAGCTGGATTCACATAGGAATATGTTGGAAAAGGTTTGAGGAATTAGCCATAATAATTCGGAAGATTTTTATGCATCAAAACGGAGGTTTGGTTAACAGGCGCAGAGCATGCTATAGCATTCTAGTAGCATTCGTGTAGCAGACCTGCAACGGAGGTGAAATTAGGTGTCCTAGCTTGTTTAATCCATTGGTTTCCTAAACTCAACTGCAATCCCGTTCTTTTAATTAGTTTTGTTTGTTTATGTTTATTTTGAATTGTTTCATAATTTTTAGTGAATTTCCAATTCAGCTTTCTTTTATTTCATACCTTGTTTGGTGTAAAAATAGCTTTCACTTGATATTTTTGGTGATTTAATCCTCGAGGGACGATATCCGTACAATTGTGTACACTTTATTACTTGTACGACTTGTATACTTGCGAGTGTTCAATTGAGCAACAAGTTTTTGGCGCCGTTGCCGGGGATTGAAGTCATTAAAATATTAGTAGAAGTTATTTTGTTTTTCTTATTTTTGCTTTCTCTTATTTGTTTGAGTGGCTGTGTTTTTAGGAATTGGTATTCTCTGCATGAATAATCAGCGAAATCAAGAGTTGTTGCCCTTGGACCCAGAAATTAAAAGAACATTTCGAGTAAGGAGAAGGGAGCAACAAGGTCTAGCAGGAGTGGAAGAAATACAAGAAAGAGTGGCTGTCAATATGGCTAATGATGGGCAGCAAGTGGATGTTAACAATCTATTGCCTTAACCAGCTTTGATTGATGATAGAGACAGGGCTATTCGGGAGTATGCTGTACCCATTCTACATGGGCTCAATCCGGGCATCATTCGACCAGAAATACAAGCGCCACAGTTTGAACTCAAGCCGGTTATGTTCCAAATGTTGCAAACCATAGGCCAATTCAGTGGAATGGCAACTGAGGATCCTCACCTGCACCTTCGGCTATTCATGGAAGTGTGTGATTCTTTCAAGCTACCAGGGGTGTCTGATGAAGCATTGAGGCTGAAACTGTTCCCTTATTCCTTGAGGGATCGAGCTCGAGCATGGCTTAATTCATTGCCGCCAGATTCAATCGCAACATGGAATGATTTGGCAGAAAAATTCCTCATGAAGTACTTCCCTCCGACCAAGAATGCCAAGCTCAGAAACGACATTACTTCATTCCAACAATCAGAGGGAGAATCTTTGTACGAGGCATGGGAAAGATTCAAGGAGTTGCTGCGAAAATGCCCTCACCATGGGATTCCCCATTGGATTCAGATGGAAACTTTCTACAATGGGCTCAATGGGCAAACGCGTACAATCGTTGATGCAGCTGCCAATGGTGCTCTCTTGGCTAAATCATACAATGAGGCTTACGAGATTTTGGAGAGGATGGCAACCAACAATTATCAGTAGCCCACCGAGAGGCTCAATGCTCGAAAGGCCACAGGACTTCATGAAGTAGATGCTATCACCGCACTTTCTGCCCAAGTGTCGAGTCTGACGAATATGATCAAGAATATGAACATGTCGGCGGGTGTTAATTCGATGCACTCTGTTGGCGTCACTTGTGTTTATTGTGGAGAGGGACACTTGTATGAGGATTGCCCATCTAATCCAGTCTCTGCTTGTTATGTGGGTAATTTCAACAGGAACAATCTGTATTCAGCGCCTTACAATCAAGGTTTGAGACAACACCCTAACTTTTCATGGAGTAATCAAGGGGCCAGTTCTAGTGGAGTAAATGTGTATCATCGACCTTCTCACCCACCGGGATATCCATCTCAGCAACCAAGAACACAAGCTATGGACTCATCTAGCTCATTGGAGAATTTGATCAAGGAGTATATAGCAAAGAATGATGCTAGAGTTCAGAGTCATGATGCAACATTGAGGAGCTTGGAGAATCAAATTGGGCAGATTGCAAACGCCTTGAATGTTAGACCGCAAGGCGCTCTCCCTAGTAATACTGAAGATCCAAGGAGGGATGGAAAAGAACACTGCAAGGCAATTGTGTTAAGGAATGGAAGGGAGCTCGAGCAAAGGGAAACGCCAAAAGATGTACGGAACGAGCCCACTTCAATCCAAGAAAAAGATGAGCAGCATCAACAAGAAGAAATTCTAGTGAAAAATCAGCCATCAGACTCTGCTGCAGAAAATGCTACAGCATTTACACAGCATTCTGGGGCAGCAGAAAGCAGCAAAATTCGACCTCCTCCATCATTTCCTCAGCGGTTTCAAAAGCAGCAAAAGGATGATCAATTTCGTAAATTTCTGGACGTGTTGAAGCAGCTGCACATCAACATTCCACTTGTGGAAGCTTTGGAACAGATGCCTAGCTATGTTAAATTCATGAAGGACATTCTTTCGAAGAAACGAAGGCTAGGTGAGTTCGAGATGGTGGCATTAACTGAAGAGTGCAGTGCGATATTGAAGAACAAGCTGCCACCTAAGCTGGAAGATCCTGGTAGTTTCACCATACCATGCTCCATTGGGAACCGGTACGTTAGAAGGGCATTATGTGACCTAGGAGCAAGTATAAATCTGATGCCCATGTCTATCTTCAAAAAGCTGGGAATTGGGGAAGCACGACCCACTACAGTCACTTTGCAATTGGCGGACAGATCCTTAGCTCATCCGGAAGGAAAAATTGAAGATGTGCTAGTGCAAGTGGACAAATTCATTTTACCAGCAGATTTTATTGTGCTAGATTATGAGGCAGATAAGGACGTGCCGATTATACTGGGAAGACCATTTTTGGCTACTGGCAAGACTTTGATAGATGTACAGAAGGGTGAATTGACCATGAGAGTTCAAGATCAACAGGTTACTTTCAACGTCTTCAAGGCTATGCATTTTGGTGATGATGTTGAGGAGTGTTCGGCCATCAATGTTCTGGATTCATTAGTGGCTGCTGAATTTGAGAAGAAATGCTCTCCAAAGATGACAAATAAAGATGATTTGGCTGTGTCAGATGAAGATGAGGAAGCTAGTGATAATCAAGTGTCTTGGATGGAGAGCAGACATATGGCAACAAGAGGAGGGAAGCACTTCGAATCACTTGAGTTGTCAGAAAGGGCCTTTAAATCCCACAAACCATCTGTTGATGAACCACCTATTTTGAAACTAAAATCTCTACCCACACACTTGAGGGATAGAGGTAGCAGAAAGAAAAAGCGAAAAAAAAACTTGATTCGCAAGACATCGGTTGCACTTTGGAGGTTCTTCTGTAGAAAAAATTTTTTGTCAGAAAGAAATGCTGCAGAACACTTAGGAAGAACTTTCAAAGTTAATGAAAATCGACTTAAGCATTATTGGGGTGATGGTTTCAGCCATCAGAAAGCCTCCATATCGCTGCAAGATGCCTGAAATCCTGCAAAGTCAGGATGATGACTTAAAAACAAGCGCTCTTGGGAGGCAACCCAAAATTTTTCTTGTTTTGTTATTTTGGTTTATTTTAATTTGTTTGAGTTGTTGATTTATTAGTTGTTAAGGAATTTAAACTAAGTTGATGATATTTTTCTATGCAGAAATCGGCCTAGGAGTAAGCTTTACAGAGCAATCTGTGCAAAAATGTTGCAGGAAATGCTACAGCAAAACCTGCAGCAAAGTTGAGCTGCAACTGGGGAGTAATCTGTATAAGAATGCTGCAGGAAATGCTACAGCAAAGCTGCAGCAAAGTTCGAGCGGAGCAATCTGTGTAAAAATGCTACTGGAAATGCTACAGCAAAACCTGCAGCAAAGTTGAGCTGAAACTGGGGAGCAATCTGTATAAGAATGCTGCAGGAATTGCTACAGCAAAGCTGCAGCAAAGTTCGAGGAGAGCAATCTGTATAAGAATGCTGCAGGAATTGCTACAGCAAAACCCACAACAAAGTCGGGCAGAACTGGGAAGCACTCTGTATAGGAATGCTATAGAAAATGCTACAGCAAAGCTGCAGCAAAAAAAAAAAAAGTATATATATATTTATATACATAATATATATTATATATAATATAGTCTATATTATATATTTTCGATATTTATACATTATAATAAATATATACTTTTTTATATAAAAAAAAATATATATAGATTCATATATATATATATGCGTATACATAAATATAGATATTACTTAATATTATTTAACTATGGTAATATATATATATTTTTTTATATTTGTTTTTTTTTATTAGTTTTCGGTAACCCTACTTTCTCTTCTTTTCTTTTCTTTTCTTTTCTTTCCCAGTTGCGCCGTTTCCCCCTGCCATTCATTTCTCCGACCCCAGCAGCAGCCGTGCTCAGCCATCTCAGAGCTCGAACCACTGCCCAAGCCACCTCCCTCCACCCAACATTTCGCCAGCAGCTCTTCCTCCGCCCCGCATTTCCCCGCAAACCTGCGCCCTTCGCCCGAGCACTCAAAACCGAGCCTCCGCCATTCTCTCCCAGCCACCGCTCAACTACCGTCCACCAAACCACTTTCTCCGTCCAGTGTTCCCCCAGTAGCCCGAATCACTCCACCGCGCAAGCACTTCGCACCAACCTCGCCATTTCCCTCATTTCCACCTTCTCCACAAACCCAATTACTCACCCCTCACAGCCTCCCCTGCACCATCAACCTCCGTCCGAGCCTAGCCAGAGCCTCCTCAGACTTCCTCCGCCCACATTTCGCCACTTATTTCCCCCATTATTTCCACATTTCTTCCTCCACAAACCCACTGCTCGCCCCTCACAGCCTCCCCTGCGCCATCAACCCACGGCCGAAACTCAGAGCTTCGCCTCCTCAGACGAACCTCAGTCTGAGCCTCCGTCCATTTCCCAGCTACCCCCATTTCCCACATTTCTTCGACCCCAGCCACCGCCGAACCAGCCCCCCCAGTAACCCGAGTCTGAAGATTGAAGAGACGCTCCAGCCGCCATTAAATCAGGGAGTTCCTAACTTTTTCTTCATCTTTTTTTGTGCAAGGTTTTGTTTTGTTCTGTTTTGTGTTGTTTTGTGTTGTGTTGTTTTGTTCAAAGCAGTGAGGACACTGCTTAATTCAAGTTTGGGGGTATTAGTTAGCTTTGTTTTAGTTTTAGTCAGTATGGTGTTGTGTTTTTGTTTTTCGTTTCTCTTTTTGTGTTGTTTGTGTGGTCTGTTTTCTTTGGTTTATCTAAATATATATATGTGTGTTTATGTGTTTAAAAATTAAAATAAAATAATAAAATAAAATAAAATAAAATAAAATAAAATTTTTGTATGTTGCTCTATTTTTGCTGCTGAGTTGTTAGTCTGAGGCTGTTCGGTGAAGATTACTAGTGTTTTGAAAATTTTCAACTTATGGATTGAATAAGCTTGAGTTGGGTATTGGTCATGTCTGTTATCTGTTTGCTCTTTGAGTGAGACTACTCTTTTCCACAATAGACTATATCTTTGTATTACTGAGGAAAGCTTAGGGAACTCCAAGTCATCGTGAAAATTTAGAATTTGAGAACAGGTTGAAGAGAAGCTTTAGGAAGTGAAATAGACTGGGAATAGTTGGTGTGCTTTTCATGTATAGAGTTGGGTGTACCAAAAAAAAAAAAAAAAGCTATGAATAAAGAACTTTGCTGTTTTGAGCTGCCTAGTAACCAGGAGTAACATGAGCCCCATGTGTACTTTTGCGTCAAACAGTGGTTCATAATATGAGTTTGCTATAGCAATTCTGAAGTGTGACGTTGCTGAGTAACCGGGTGTCTTCATCACCAATGTTGGCATTCGCGTAAAAAGGTAACAGTGACATGATGAATTTAAAAAAAAAAAAAAGAGTTAAATTTAATAAATTAGTGTGTATATACACGTGCACCCAACTCAGCAAGCAGTGGAATATGTCTATCCCTAGATTCTTGCCCAGCTAATGCTAGTGGAGAGGGATTCATGCATCCAACCGATTAGATCAGAAACTACGCTTGATGACCGTGATAGGAGGGACATAGGTGATCTGAAGATGCTTAGATATAGTCTTGCACACACGCACCTAGAGAGGAACCTCACTTGGGAGCAAGTTTATAAAAGATAGAACTGATATTTGATGAAAGCTGAATTTTAAAATGAGTTGGAAATTAAGAAGCTCTTTTGAGAATGGAGACTCAACTTGTTTAGCAGCTTGAGCATTTTTTTTTTTTCGTTATGTGTTTTGCGTTTTCTTTGTGTGTGTTGTGTTTTGTGTGTTTATTTTGGCATTACTCGAGGGCGAGCAATGTTTTAAGTTTGGGGGTGTGATAACTCTAGAAATTAGAGTTATCTTAGGCACTTTTAGACTTAGATGAACTTGGTTTAGCGAGTATTTGTGTTTTTGTCAGCATATTTTCCTTTGTTTTAGGTTTGTGTGATTTGTCTTATCTTGTTTGTTTGTTTGGTTGAAATCATGGCAAATATGAAGAAAAATAAGATTATTTGAGGGCTGATGTACGTTTTCATTCTTTTGTGACTTGTAGGAGAGTATAAACCGAAAATGCTGCAGAAAATGCTGCAGCATTCCTTACAGCATTTTGTAGCAGAAGCAGTAGCAGGGGCTGAGTCAAAATGCTGTAGCAATTCCTGCAGCAAAGTTGTCCAGCTGGCAATTTTCTGATAAAGTAAAAGAATAGATGACAGCTCATATGGTGGGGGTCACTTCTTTGTTTCAGCTGGGAAGTCACACGTGGGCTTGGATTGTTGCCCTAAAGAACAATTGTTTAGCATTGGAAAAAGGGCAGCCGACACAAGAAAAAGAGGGCCAAAAACAGAGAGAAAAGGAGAGCGAAGAAGAGAAGGGAAATACACCATTAATGGGCAAGAGAGAGAAAGAGAGCTGAGAGAGTACAGCGGAGAGAAGAAAATCGTGAGCAAGGAGCAACAAGAGAGCGAGAGGAAGCTTCCAACTTGGCTGAATTCTTTTCTCTCTCTCTTGTTAGATTAATCTTTTTGTATTCTGCTCATGGAATTGTTCATGGATTATTGTCGGATTATAGAACTTGATTTCTCGATTATGAACTAAGTTGTTTAGCTAGGACCCTAATGGAACCAAGGTTGTAGGAATGTTATGTTGATGTTGGATTGTTAGATAATGTTCTGCTCTTGTTCATTCATGTGTGTGTTATGTTTATTTCTATTTTTGACTGGCCATCAACTATAGGAAATCAGATTTGGATTAATACCGGAAGGGTTAATTTAAGTTGGAAATAACATGTATGATGCAAGTTCAATATGCTTGTCTAGGTTTATTGATGTGTGAATGGTATAGGAATATATTGTTCATCTTGCATAACCCACAAGACCCGAGTATAAAAATTTCATTCTAAGAGCTAGATTCACATAGGAATATGTTGGAAAAGGTTTGAGGAATTAGCCATAATAATCCGAAAGATTTTTATGCATCAAAACGGAAGTTTGGTTAACAGGCGCAGAGCATGCTATAGCATTCTAGTAGCATTCGTGTAGCAGACCTGCAACGGAGGTGAAATTAGGTGTCTTAGCTTGTTTAATCCATTGGTTTCCTAAACTCAACTGCAATCCCGTTCTTTTCATTAGTTTTGTTTGTTTATGCTTTATTTTGAATTGTTTCATAATTTTTAGTGAATTTCCAATTCAGCTTTCTTTTATTTCATACCTTGTTTGGTGTAAAAATAGCTTTCACTTGATATTTTTGGTGATTTAATCCTCGAGGGACGATATCCGTACAATTGTGTACACTTTATTACTTGTACGACTCGTATACTTGCGAGTGTTCAATTGAGCAACATAGAACAAGGCTCTAACCAAAAAGGTCACCCAACGTAACCTCTTAAGGATTAATCGAAACTCGATAAAGACTAAGGATTAAGTGGCCAAGATGGATATCATGTATAAGGGACATACAACCAAAAGTAGATGCGAGTGTTGGTAGGTCACCAACACCTTACGAAAGGATCCTGATCCTGTATTTTTGGTATATCAGGAAAGTGAATTGCCGTTGCCAACAAATTTAAGGAACGCAATTTTAAGGATACGGCACTAGAGGTAAGTACAAACCTCACCTGCAGTATGAAAATTAATAAATTATGTTCAAGTATGTGGGTTTCAAATATGCTGCAATATGTTGTGTGCTATATCTATGAAATGCCATGCTTATTAAAAAGTGCTATTTTTACAAAATGCTATGTTTATAAAAAGGTGCTATTTTTACAAAATGCTATGTTTATAAAAAGTGCTATTTTTGCAAAAGATTATAAAAGTGCTATATTTGTAAAATGTCATGTTTATAAAAATGTCATGTTTGCAAATGCCATGAATGAAAGGAATGCCATGCCATGTTATGAATGAGATAAAAAGTATGTTATCATATAGTGACATCATAAAGTATGTTCACTAAGGATAAATAACATGGTAAGAAATCACAAGTAAAGTGTCGTACCGACCTCCCACAAGGTGGAGGATTTTTCATGTTAAAGTAAAGGATTCACCCTCTCGTTAATGCGGGAGGGTGTAATCACCCAATGTTCCCAAAGCAGTTAGGGACCTTGCAACCCCTATCTGTAATCTGGAGGCGTGCTAAATAAATGATGGTACGTACACTATGGGGCCCATAAAAAAGATAAGTAAGTTAAAAGAAATGCATAAATGGAACATAAATGGTTCACGCATATGCATATGATGATGTATGTTTTCAAGATGTTTTAAATGTTTTGTGAGATTATGTTTGTTCTTACTGGGCGAAAGTTCATTCAGTTATATTTCATACTGTAGGTAAGAAACCCGCAGCGTAATGGTGGGCATTGTGAGGATGATGTGGAGGCGGATGAAGGCGGTGTGGATACCACTACGTATTATTTCCGCAATCTTTTGATAAGTAGAGAAGTTTTGTATATATAAATATATACATGATGAAGACAAATTATGCTTTATGGTATTTTAGAACTAAAAAGCTTAAGTAACGTTTACTTAAGTAGTAATGATATATTGCTAAGGACAAATGTTTTTATAAGTACGTTTAAAAAAAAATGTTCCTAATTTTCAAGTAAAGTTAAGTAAGTAAGTAAGGCGTGACGGCCCTACGTAGTAAGGGGGCGTCACAGAGTTGGTATCAGAGCGGTATCTTGCCAGCCTACTTCGTCTCGCTCCGCATCGTTCCGCAATAGCCCAAGTAAGTTAAATTATTTTCTTACGCTTAGAAATAGATTTTCGTATTCAACGCATATCGATGGTTCGCAATGGAAAGGTCGGTTGTGAGAATGACGTGGGTTGTGCCCTAGCTCGGTGGTGGTAAAACAAGTAATGTATGCCCATGATGAGGAAATTATGTATTTTTCCTAAAAACTATGATTATGAAAAGAAGATTATGGTTCTGTATAAAAGATATGATTTTATGAAAGTTTTGAAAATAAGAAGCTTATTTTGTTGCTTCTATACAGAACCATGCCACCAAGACGTCGAGCGGCACAAGCCCAAAACGTCGATCTTGCAGCTCAACTGAACGAGCTGAGAGAGATGATGCTAGCCCAGCAACGAGAAATAGGTGGGCTTAGGGCTCAAATAGCCCAACAGAACCAAGGACCACCTGAGGCCAGGGTACCACCGGTACCTGAAGAGCAACCAGCTGTACCGGAATTTCCTGAGGAGGAACCAGTAATTCAGGAACACCCTGAGGCCCCAGAAGCACCAATGGCGCCAGTAGCTGCTCCGCCAGCACCTCGAGTTCGAACTCCGACAGAGCTGTATCATGAATTTCGGCGCATGAAGGCACCGGAATTCGAGGGATCAACGGACTCGATCGAGGCCGACAACTGGCTCATCGACCTTCAAGTTTGCCTGAACTTCTTAGGGCTCGATGATAGAGAAAGAGTCCTCTGCGCGTCCTTTATGTTGAAGAAAGACGCCCGGTTATGGTGGGAAACGGTTCAAATCAGACGGAACGTTAACCAGATGACATGGGAAGACTTTGTGGAAGAGATCCGTGAGAAGTACTTCAACACGGAAGTAATGGAAGCCCAACAAGACGAATTCAACAATTTCCGCCAGGGAAATTTGTCTGTGGCTGAAGCCGTAAGGAAGTTTGAACAGCTCGCCCGCCTCTGCCCTAAACTCATCAGTTCCGAGAGGGACAAAGTAAGAAAAATGATGAGGATGTTTAGTTCAGACTTGGCCGTGATTATCAGCAGTGGCCCTCATCCACCGCTCACAGTCGCAGAATGTAACGCCTCGCCTAGCACGGACCATTACCTTACTTATCTAGTACTTATCTTTCCTCTCGTACTTACTTAAGTACTTAAGGGAATGCATACAAACCTTACTAACTTAGTACATGAAACACAGCGGAAAATTTTTTATTTTTTATTTTTTTTATACGGTGCTAACTTGCACTTAACTAAACTGAAGGAACAATTTCAAATAATATATCTAGAAGATTAAAACGCGTAGCGGCTTCTATTCCCCACATTTCACAATGCCCGACCATGCTCCTCCATCTTGTATCATCAAATGCTGAAAGATAGGTTACCTACAGCATAAACTTAAAACAATGAGCTTTCGCTCAGCAAGTACAACTCCTATACCGCAACACATAAACTAACCACATCATAACTACATTTAACATATACTGGCAACTACTACACTGAACCACTACTGCACTGAACAACTACTGCACTGAACATATACTGATAAACATATGCATGAACCGGTTATGTTCATATTATGGTCTGTTATCTGCTGCTAACTTACTTACTGTCTTTCTTACTTAATCTGCTAATGGGCCCCTTACTGAGGTGAACGTACCCGGCGCGCAACCATGGACTTACACTTGCCATAGCCCGACCCGCCCTGTGACGGGGAGTACGACACCGGCAACTGCTTGCCGTCTGCCTACTGATCTTCTAACCATGTCATACTTACTCTGGTCATTCTTATTAGAACTAGTGAGCATGCATCGTGATGCTACTTATTCTTACTTCATAAATATCTGACATTCTTAGATTGACATGTAATCATACATATCATAACATACATCATAGCATAAGCATAAATTATGTTTTGATATGCCCCGTAGCATATCAATTAACAATTAGCATAACAGCGCATCACATAGCACATAGCACATCAACGATGTCTAGGTAAAAATACCCTAATAGCCTATGCTGTAGGCGGCGTTATACTTACCTCGTCTACGTCCGATACTAAACTGCTCCGCTTCTGGGTTCAGCTGCAGGGTACGTCCTGCTTAACCGAAGGACATAGGTAAGGTATCTAATCTCGACTATAATATGTTGGTGTTCAACCAACATCCATGTAATGCTTTGGTTATATGTCCCCCTAACTATAAAACATGTTATGTGTGGTTACCTTAAGTAACCTTGTCACTTTGGGTTATATCTCATAACCCCATAAAATCGTGTACTATAATCTAGTAGGTTACGTTGGATAACCTTTTCTACTACACCCTTATCCCATAACCTGATGGGTTACACTAACCCATGGGATAATTCGTCCTACATCCTACTAGGTTAACCCTTGTTAACCTCTAAGGTTACTAAAGTTAACCCTCTTCGGGTTAACCTCGGGCTTTGGGGCTAAGCCCTGTAACTCGGGTGTAATTCCCGGTTACGTGTCGTAACTATCTACCTAGCAAACCTTGAACTTGAAACTCTTAAATCTTTTCTTTATTCTTGAAAAAGTTTTTGGCTTAAAAACCGAAAAACTGCTATACTTCCCCTTAAAAATCATTGAATTTTAAAACATGGTTTATAAAATGTTTGAAGGCTAGAAACTGCCTTTAGAACAGTTTCTGTGTTCAAAACAGTGTTTAAGACAGGAAAAACTATTTTTCCTAACTGGTTCTAGAAAATCCTGTGCAGGAATTGCTTGCTCCCTGCACGGTTTTCAGATTTCAAGTCGTAGTTTAAAATCCTTTTAGAATTGGAAAAAGTTGTCTTCATGAAAATTCTAGCTCTCAAAGAGATTTAAAACTTTCGTGTTTTACAAAAAATCTGATTCTACTTAGTTTAATACCAGTTTTAATTTGAACAAGCTGGTCGTGTAAAACTGGGTCTGAACAGACCACCTTCGGTTTTTTGTAAAAACGGAGGCCCTCTAATCTGGTTGCACAAAACCTTGGCTGCATGGTTTCTATTCCTAGCATACATCAACCATTCATGCCATTCTATACCATATCATCACATCTAGCATCCTAACATGCATTCACATTCTTAAACACATAATTGGGGACATATAACCTTAATCTAGTATGCAACCTATCATCACATAAGCACATGCATAAAGGAACCAACCACCCCCTAGGCTAGCAAATCAAGCACCATGCACTAGCTAAGAGCACAAAATTAAATGGTGAGCTTATGCTCTTACAAACCATAACTTGAAATACATTTAAACTTTACTTTAAAAGCTTAAATGAAAATAGATTTAGGGTTTTGAAAAATACCTTGAACTACTTCAAGGATTGGCTTTAGGATTTGGATCACAACCTCACCCTTGGTTCCTACTCCTAGAACCGGTTTCTCCACACACCAAAGTGGCTCCAAATCTTGGCTTTTTGGACTAAAAATTGACCTCCCCTATGGCTCGGCTACACACCACAAAATTGGACCCAAAATCTGAAATTTTTCTTCTCCTTTTTCCACCAAACCCGTGGGCTGCACACAAGGAGAAATTTGACTCCAAAACTTGGTTTCTAGCTTGCTTACTCACACCCGAACTTCCCCTAACTCGTTCCCTCAAAAAATCTGATTTTTTTCCACTTGGTTCCATTGCTCACAGCCCCCACGGCAGCAGCTAGAATGGCTGGAAAAATAATTTCTAACTCTCCCTAATGGTTTCCTACCCCAACCGAAGTAAAACCCAAAAATTGTTTCAAGAAAATTTTTGTTTTCTCTTCCTCCTTCTCCCTTTCTCTCTCTCGGTTTTTCTTGGCTGAAAATGGGCAGAACTTGGTTGGGAATTTCTGATTTTCATGAATAAATTTGACCCCTATTTATAGACAAAAGCTAGACTTTCAAAAATTGTATTTTTGACCCCAAAACTTTAAAAATTCACACAAATGGGTTATGAGGTGGCCGGCCAAGCCTTGTAGAGCAAGGAAATGACATCATTGCTTACATCATGGCTTACATCATCAAATTTTTAAAATTACACTTTTGCCCCAAAAATGAAAATCTTGGCATTTAAGCTCCCTAGGTGGCCGAAACTTTTCTTGGTGATCAAGTAAGGATTTTTCTAGAACAAGACACTTGTCTTGCTTAGATTTGTTCTCAAAATATTTATGAGGTCATAATTCAAAATGGTGATGATGTCATAATTAAAAAGCCTTGTTTGGCTACTTTTTGTAAAAACAGTCTAATTTAAACTAAACACAGATAAATCTAATACTGTGTTGTACTAATACACAGTATTAATATTTTATACTGCAGTAAAAATTTCATCTGTGTAAAAATCGGTCTGGAAAAATTTTTCTTTATTTTCTCAAACCCTTTTGCACTGTGCCTTAACTTAGTGTGCTTGATTTTTCTATGGTGGTTTTTGATCTTATCTATGCTATCTTACTCATAAAAATGGATTTTCGCAGTATTTCTTCCATACTGCATGTCACAAAACTATACTGTCATCACGTTGACTATCTGGTCAAACTTTGACTTTCCTGGGTCAAAGTTGACTTTTTCGGTCAAACCTTTGACCGACCTAGAATCATGCAAATATCATCCATTTTCTTCCGAAAAGGCTATTTTCTATTCTAAACAATCATCTTTGAGTCTTATAAAGCTATAAGAACTCATCACACATAATAAAGTTCTAAATCGAACTTTTTCATAAAATGCCCTTATGGCATACATTCAAGCTCTTTCTAGAAGAAAGAATAACATAGAAAAAGTCAGGTATTACACAGAATGCGTCAGTCGAGCAGTTCGAGCTGAATACTGGGTCGGTCAGAACAAGGCGCAACGGGCCCAGTTCTTTAAGGAAAAGAATGAGGAGAGGGCACTAGCCAAGCAGAGTCAGACCAAACCCGGCCAATCATCGCAGCAGAAAGGTCAAGGAGGACCTTTTGGCCAACGCGGCAGCAACAAGCCGTATGGCAACCCTCAGCAGAAAAGAAAGTGGAATGCTGGAGGACAGGGGAGCCAACAGAATCCTCCCCAGAAGAAGAATGCCCCTGACAACAGCGGAACTCCCCCTTGCCAGAAATGTGGGAGAAAGCACCCGGGAGACTGCCGTGTCGGGACAAACTGTTGTTATCTGTGTGGCAAGGAAGGCCACTTTGCCAAGAATTGCAATGCCAATGTCCAGCACCAGCAGAATTATCAGAGGGGTCAGGGAAGTCAGTTGCATGTAGCCCAGATGAAACTCGAAGGACCTGCAATCCCTCAGGGCCGAGTTGAAGCTCCAGAACCGCAGGGACGCATCTATGCCTACACAAAAGAGGATGCTCAAGCTGGACCGTCCACGGTGATGACAGGTCAGCTTCCTATTGCCCAACAAGATGCTTATGTGTTGATTGATTCTGGAGCTACGCATTCATTCACATCACCTAGGTTTGCTAAGAAACTAGGTAGAGATAATGAGAAAATCGGAAGAACCTTTCGTACTGCATTACTCTCCGGGGAAATCTTGTTGTCTGATTATTGGATAGGCCACGTCCCAATAATCATATGCGGTAGAGAGATGTACGTCAACCTAATCGTCATCGATTTGTATGATTACGACGTAATCCTGGGTATGGACTTCCTGGGAAAGTACAACGCGATTATCGACTGCCAGCGTCGTGCCGTCACTTTCAAGCCAGTTGGAGATAAGGAATTCATCTTTCGAGGATCGACCCCAAAGCAGCCGAAGATGTTTATTTCGGCATTAAAGGCTAGAAAGTTGTTGGCAGAAGGATGTCTTGGATTTCTAGCCAATATGGTGGATAAGACGTTAGAGACCGGAGGTAAGCCGGAAGATGTACTGATAGTCAAGGAATTTGTGGACATTTTTCCTGAAGATCTGCCTGGATTGCCACCAGAACGAGAAATCTCTTTTGAGATTGAGTTGCTTCCAGGATCAGCACCCGTGTCCAAGGCACCGTATAGGATGGCGCCTGCTGAACTCAAAGAATTGCAAGTCCAGTTGAAGGAGCTCCTGGATAAAGGATTCATCAGACATAGCTACTCACCGTGGGGAGCCCCGGTGTTGTTTGTTAAGAAGAAGGACGGCACTCTGAGAATGTGCATTGATTATCGAGAGTTGAACAAGATCACCATCAAGAACAACTATCCTTTGCCCAGGATCGACGATCTGTTCGACCAACTGCCTCCGTCTTTTCGAAGATTGATCTACGATCGGGATATCACCAGCTCCGAATCAAGGAAGGAGATGTTCCGAAGACGGCGTTTCGCAGTCGATATGGGCACTACGAGTTCCTTGTGATGCCGTTCGAACTGACAAATGCACCAGCCGCCTTCATGGATCTGATGAATCGCGTATTTAAGGACTACCTAGACAAGCTCGTCATTGTCTTTATAGACGACATTCTGATCTATTCAAGGTCGAAAAAAGAGCATGAGGAGCATCTAAGGATTGCACTACGGATTTTGAAGCAAAATCAGCTTTACGCCAAGTTCTCCAAGTGCGAGTTTTGGTTGGAGAAGGTCCATTTCCTAGGACACGTGGTCTCAAAAGAAGGCATATCCGTAGATCCGGCCAAGATTGAGGTGGTAAGCAAGTGGCCAGCCCCCAAGAATGTCACCGAAGTGCGCAGTTTCCTCGGATTAGCGGGCTATTACCGACGATTTGTCGAAGGATTTGCTAAGATCGCGGCGCCACTTACCGCACTCACAAGAAAAGGGAAGACCTACGAATGGACAAATAAGTGTGAAGAGCACTTCCAAGAGCTCAAAAGCAAGTTGACGAGCGCTCCAATCCTCACAATTCCAGTCGTGGAGGAAGAAAACTTCGTAATTTATAGCGATGCTTCCAAGATAGGATTGGGAGCAGTACTCATGCAGAATGGAAAAGTGATCGCCTATACTTCGCGACAGCTCAAGGAACACGAGAAGAACTACCCGACGCACGATTTGGAGCTTGCGGCGGTAGTATTTGCCTTAAAAATTTGGAGGCACTACCTCTACGGCACAAAATGCGAAGTATATACGGATCATCAGAGCTTGAAGTACATCTTCACACAGAAGGAGCTTAACATAAGGCAAAGAAGATGGCTCGAATTGGTTAAAGATTACGACATAGACATCTGATACCATCCTGGGAAGGCTAACAAGGTGGCCGATGCCCTCAGTCGGAAGTCGTCTTCCTCGATGATATCAATCTGGTCATTGACTAAGCCTCTTCAGAAGGAGATAGTGGAAACTAGAATCGAGCTTATTACGGGAGGATTAGCTGCTCTAACCTTTTAGCCTACCATTTTAGATGGGATGAAAGAACATCAAGAAGCCGATGCCTCACTGCTTAGGACGAAAAACGAGGTTTTAGAAGGAAAGGAGTCGGACTTCCACATATCCAATGAAGGCGTACTCTATCAAAAGAATAGATTGTGTATTCCTAATGAGGAAGAATTAAAAGAAAAGATCATGAAAGAAACCCATGAGACTCCGTACTCTCTCCATCCTGGAGCCACGAAGATGTACAAGGACTTAAAAGAGAGCTTTTGGTGGCCCAAAATGAAGAACGACGTCGCTACTTTTGTCAGTAAGTGCCTTACCTGTCAAAAAGTAAAGGCGGAACACCAACGTCCAGGAGAAGAATTGCAGAAAATTTCCATCCCCGAATGGAAATGGGACCAAGTGACGATGGATTTCGTGGTGGGTCTACCCCGAACTCCCAGCGGCAACGACGCTATTTGGGTGGTTGTTGATCGATTGACAAAGTCAGCGCACTTTATAGCCATCAAGCTCAGTTTCTCAGTGGAACAATTGGCAGAATTGTACGTGGCCCAGATCGTTCGCTATCATGGAATTCCGAAAACTATCATCTCGGATCGCGACGATCGCTTTACTTCGAAATTTTGGAGGAGTGTACATGAAGCATTGGGTACCAAGCTTTCGTTTAGTACAGCTTTTCACCCACAAACAGAAAGAACCATTCAGACCTTGGAAGATATGTTGCGAGCTTGCGTAATGGATTTCAAGGGAACTTGGGAGAAGAAGCTTCCTTTGATTGAATTCTCGTACAACAACAGTTTTCACGCTTCAATTGGAATGGCTCCTTATGAAGCTTTGTAACGAAGAAGATGCAGATCTCCAGTCCACTAGTACGAGACAAGAGAAAAAGAACTTGTATCTACGGACTTTATTCGAAGGACCACGGAAAACGTGAAGCTCATACGACAAATGATGGAGACTGCATTTAGCCAGCAAAAGAGTTATGCCGACAAGCGCCGAAGGCCTCTCGAATTTCAAGTAGGAGACTTGGTTTTCCTCAAAGTCGCTCCATTTAAGGGAGTTATGCGGTTCGGAAAGAAGGGGAAATTGAGCCCAAGGTATATAGGGCCGTTCGAGATACTCGAGAGAGTTGGGAACGTAGCCTACAAGTTGGCTTTACCTCAAGAATTAGCATATGTGCACAATGTGTTTCATGTGTCGATGCTGAAAAAGTACATTCCGGATCCGTCGCACGTATTGAATCACGAACCGATCGAGATTCGCGAAGATCTGACTTATGAGGAGAAGCCAGTCCAAATTTTGGCACGAGAAGAAAAAGTAGTAAGAAACAAGGTCATACCGTTGGTAAAGGTATTATGGAGGAATCGCCATATTGAAGAAGCGACATGGGAACGAGAAGAAGACATGAAGAGAGACTACCCCGATTTGTTCTAATTTTCGAGGACGAAAATCTTTTAAGGAGGGTAGGTTGTAAGACCCGAAATTTTGTAAACTTGTAATCTCCTTGTTATAAGGAATTAGAGTCTAATTTATGTATTTATGATGTGTTATATGAAAAATTATGAATAATAATGAGAAATTCATAACTTTATTTAAACAATGTTCGAGTCCTCATTTAATGATTTTGAGACTCAATTAATGTTTTACGAGCCAAGAATGAGGTTTTTAAAGGAAAAAGAACGAAAAAGGATGAAATTTTACAAAAGTCAAAGATTTGACCAAAAAGTCAACTTTGACAAAAAAGTCAAAGGGCTGACCGAAAAGTCAAAGGGTTAACCAAAAAGTCAAAGTTTGACCGGGACGGGTCACAACGTCGACTTCACAAGTATGACGAAGGAATATGGAAAGAATCTCTGAAAATGAAATTTTATAAATCATAAATCCACCATAGAAAAATCAAGCACACCGAAATCGAATTAAGGGCAAAAAGGTCTCCGGAAAATTGGTTTTCGGTCCAAATTTACATGGAAGAATTTTTGGACCAAAATATAAAATAAAAATGCTCATCACAGTATTGGAAATAACTGTAGAGCGCGAAAGGAGCTGTGAAAGAACGAAATGGAAGATGACATCACCTTCCACTAACTCAAAGTTGCATCATGTGGATTTTACCATGCATGATGGCCGGCCACACATGGGAGACAAAAAAAAAAAAATGGGAAAGCCTTAAATTAAGGAGAAAAGGTGCACCAACTTTTGTCCATCACAAGTCTCCCATCTCCTAGTCACTTTTGCTTAAAATAATGAGTCAAACCCATGCTTTCTCTCCCTTGAAATCCGGCAGCCCTCTACCCCCACAAAGTTCGGCAATTATAAAGGAAAAAGGAAGGAAATTGGTTAGTTGGAAACCAATGGGGACTTGAAAGCCAACCAAAAACCTAACCAAGCAAGTACACAAGCCCATACCTATGAACTCATTCTCCACTAGCCAAAACTAGCCATGTGGGGCTGCTTTCCTCTCCATCCAATCCGGCAGCACAAGGGGACAAGAAGGAATGGCAAAAGACCAATTTTTAAGGATCAAAAAGTGAGCAAACATGGGGAGATTTTTCTAGAAATTTCTAGAGCCAATCATAGGCTGCCACTTGTCTCCTTTGGCCCCATTTTTCAGCAGCTCAACCCCCCCTTTCTCTCCCTTGGATTCGGCAACCCCAATGGCCAGCCAAAAGCCATCCATCTCACCCCTTTCTCTTCCTTGAATTCGGCTGCACCAATGGACAAGAAAGATAAGACATAAAGCCTTGTTTTGAGGCAAGCAACCTCTTCCATTTCCCTTCTCAAGGCAGCCAACTCTTACACTCATCTTCAGATTTTTTTCAGCACAAAGCCGTGGGAGAGAGCGAGAAGAGAGTTAGAGAGAATTTGAAAAATTTTGGTGAGTTTTGGGAAGGTGGCCGAGCAAGAGAGTGAACAAGAGAGTTGAGAAAATTTTTGGTGAATCTTCCAAATGGAGGCCGACCAAGAGAAGGAGGAGAATAGGTGAGTAACTCTTGAAAAATTCTTGGGTTTTCTTCCTTGATAGTGCTCGGTTTAGAGGTGAGAAAAAGCTAACAAAAAAATCTCTTGGATCTCATTTTCTTGAACCAAATCCGTGAGCCAAGCAAGGAAGGACTTGAGAAAATTTTTGGTGAGTTCTACCAAGAGGAGGCCGAACAAAGCAAGAGGGAAAGAGGTAAGAAAACTTGGATTTTCTCTTGATTAAGGGTCGGTTTTAGTGAAGCAATAAAGAGCTAACAAAAAAAAAATTTTGGATGCCATTTTCTTGGAAGAAACCGTGTGACTAGAAGACTAGAGCAAGGAAGGAAGAGTTTGGATTTTCAAAACCCTAACTTTGGTTTGAGGTAAATCTCTTAAACCACCTTGAAATCAAGTCTTATTTAAGTGTTTTTGATGTTGATTCAAGTGGTTTGTAAGGACATAAGTCCACTTTAATTTTCAGCCCTATTGTTGGTGTGTGTGTGCTTGATTAGGGCAAGATTTGGTTGGCTGATTTTGATGCTTGTTTGCTTTAAAATTTGTGCTTGAAAATGATGGATTTTTCATGTTAGAAATTAGGTTGTATGTCCCATAAGATGAGGCCAAAAATCTGCCCTTGGCAGCCATGAGAGCATGCTAGATTAGGGATGGATTTTGTGATGCTTATATGAGTTAATGCATGTGCTAGAGCCAAGCAACCCTAGGTTGTTAAATTTTCGGATTTGGGTTGCATGAGTTGAATGAGATAGATTTATGGGTTTCAATGGGACGTTAGAAGCGCTGCTTGTTGTGGTATAAGCTCCCGATGTGATCGGTCGAGATAGATTCTGCGAAATAGGATGTAAACCAAAATAAGGAACCGAAACTGCCAATTCGGATTCGAATCTGGCCAGTTTTGGGAAAGGGTAATTTCAAGGCCCTTAGAGGCCGAACGGGGAAAAACTCAAAACACGAAAGTTGTTCGGAACAACTTTTCCTAGAGGACTACGTATACAGAATCTCGAAATAAGGCTTCAACGGCCTCCGTTTTACCCAAAACCCGTGGCTGAACCCTGGGACGTCCTTCACCCAGTTTTTCAGAGTTAACCCGTTTTCAAATAAAAACTGGTACTGATCTAGGCTGAACTGGATTTTTCTCAAAACACAAAAGTTTTAGCATTTTTTGAGAACTACAACTTTCGTGAAGACAAGTTTTTCAAATTCCAAGCCGATTTTTAAACTGGGCATGATTTATGGAAGGTGTGCAGGGAGTCCAAAATCTTGTACATGAGTCTCACGAAAATATTTTTTAGAAAAATTGTGAAGTGCTCTTAAATGGTTATTTTAGCTTTGGAAATCGTTCCAAAGGTGGTTTCCGGCCCCAAATGATTTTATAAAAGATTTTTTTTCGAAAAACCATGAATTTTAAGGGCTTGAGTTTGAAATTTCACATTTTTCTCCGAAGTAAAGGAAAAGAGGGTTTCAACCAAGAATTTACAAGTTAAAGAAAATAATGAGATTAAGCCAAAGTATTTTCTAATTAAAGGAATTAGAATTTTTACAAGCAAAAATGAAGGATTTTTGGAAGTTAATTACACAAGATTTTCCAAAAATAAGAAAGAGGAATTTTAAAGAAAAAATTGGTAAACAAGCCGATTACGAACGGTAACCGGATATTATATCCGAGTTACAAACCCAAGGTTAATTAAGGTTAACCTTAAGGGTTACCCAACATAACCCTAAGGGATACCCATATGTGTAATTGGGCTAAGATTTAAAGGGTTAATGGAAATAACCCAATAACAAGGATGTATGAACAAAGCCCAATAATAGAACAAGACTCTAACCAAAAAGGTCACCCAACGTAACCTCTTAAGGATTAATCGAAACTCGATAAAGACTAAGGATTAAGTGGCCAAGATGGATATCATCTATAACGGATATACAACCAAAAGTAGATGCGAGTGTTGGTAGGTCACCAACACCTTACGAAAGGATCCTGATCCTATATTTTTGGTATATCAGGAAAGTGAATTGCCGTTGCCGACAAATTTAAGGAACGCAATTTTAAGGATACGGCACTAGAGGTAAGTACAAACCTCACCTGCAGTATGAAAACTAATAAATTATGTTCAAGTATGTGGTTTTCAAATATGCTGCAATATGTTGTGTGCTATATCTATGAAATGCCATGCTTATTAAAAAGTGCTATTTTTACAAAATGCTATGTTTATAAAAAGGTGCTATTTTTGTAAAATGCTATGTTTATAAAAAGTGCTATTTTTGCAAAAGATTATAAAAGTGCTATATTTGTAAAATGTCATGTTTATAAAAATGTCATGTTTGCAAATGCCATGAATGAAAGGAATGCCATGCCATGTTATGAATGAGATAAAAAGTATGTTATCATATAGTGACATCATAAGGTATGTTCACTAAGGATAAATAACATGGTAAGAAATCACAAGTAAAGTGTCGTACCGACCTCCCACAAGGTGGAGGATTTTTCATGTTAAAGTAAAGGATTCACCCTCTCGTTGATGCGGGAGGGTGTAATCACCCAATGTTCTCAGAGCAGTTAGGGACCTTGCAACCCCTATCTGTAATCTGGAGGCGCGCTAAATAAATGATGATATGTACACTATGGGGCCCATAAGAAAGATAAGTGAGTTAAAAGAAATGCATAAATGGAACATAAATGGTTCACGCATATGCATATAATGATGTATGTTTTCAAGATGTTTTAAATGTTTTGTGAGATTATGTTTGTGCTTACTGGGCGAAAGCTCATTCAGTTATATTTCATACTGTAAGTAAGAAACCCGCAGCGTAATGGTGGGCATTGTGAGGATGATGTGGAGGCAGATGAAGGCGGTGTGGATACCACTACATATTATTTCCGCAATCTTTTGATAAGTAGAGAAGTTTTGTATATATATGTATATACATGATGAAGACAAATTATGCTTTATGGTATTTTGGAACTAAAAAGCATAAGTAACGTTTACTTAAGTAGTAATGATATATTGCTAAGGACAAATGTTTTTATAAGTACGTTTAAAAAAAAAATGTTCCTAATTTTCAAGTAAAGTTAAGTAAGTAAATAAGGCGTGACGGCCCTACGTAGTAAGGGGGCGTCACATTTTGATTTCTCACTAATATTTTGTTTGAAGTGTTTTGACAACTTTGCAAGATTGTGACTCAATCTTATTTATCATAACATGATTTTTCTTACACTTAAATTGCTAGCGACTAGCAATAAGCTGGTTGGAGATTGCGATAAGTGCATAGAAAAACATTTTTGTTCATATCATTTATTAAATAATTTGAGTTTAAATAAGTTCATGATTTTATTTTAAATTATTTTATTTTTGGAAATATTAATTTTAACTTACTTTATTTGGATATAATTTATTGTGCGATTCTTCCATTTATTTTTACATTCCTTTTCTTTTTCATTTTTTTTTTCATTTTTTTTGTCCATTTCCTTTTTCTTCTTTTCCTTTCCTCACTACTAGAAAATGTGGATTCCACGACGGAGCTTCCACGAACGTTTTTTAAAAACGGTCGTGGAAAATCCGGCAAAAACACGAAGCGGAATAGAATTTCCAAAAATCGTCATGGAAGCCGAAGCTTCCACGACGGTTATAAAAAACCGTCGTGGAAGCTAATGCTTCCACGACGGTTTTTAATAACCGTCGTGGAAGTTTGCAAAATGCAAAAAAAAAAAAAAATTTTTTTTACCTTCCACGACGGTTTTTAACCGTCGTGGAATCTCTTCCACGACGGTTAAAAACCGTCATGGAAGGTAAATTTTTTTTTTTTTTTTTTTTTTTGCATTTTGCAAGCTTCGACGACGGTTATTAAAAACCGTCGTGGAAGCATTACCTTTAATAACCGTCGTGGAAGCATTACCTTCCACGACGGTTTTTTATAACCTTCGTGGAAGCTTCGGCTTCCACGACGGTTTTCGGAAACTCTGTTCTATTCCGTATTTTTGCCGCATTTTTCATGACGGTTTTTAAAAAACAGTCGTGGAAGAGTCTTTTTTCACAATTTTTTTTATTTTTTTATTTTTGGACTCTATCACGACGGTTTTTGAGGAAAACCGTCGTGGTAGGTACTAAGGCAGGAATTTTAAAAATTTTTAAATTAAATTTAATTTTTTGGAGCGTGTATTAAAACCCAAAAAAATACCATCTTTCCCACCCCATTACATTCCGAGCCTTTTTCACTTTTTCAGTCTCTAATACACACTTTAACTTCATACTCAAAGCTGCCCAATTTCCTCCCTCTATTTCTCTCTCTCCGCTCCCTCCCTACTTAAAATCTCCAAAAACTCGCTCTATCTTACTGCACCTCCTCTTTCTATTTCACCTCTTAAATTTTTCTCTTGGCTCCATTCTCCGATGGCCTCCTTCACCACTTACGCAGCCTTCTCCATTCTTCGACGGGTCCACCAAGTAATTCACGCGGCTTTCCTTCTCTTTCTCGCCACACTCCGCCCGTACCCACGCTCGACAAGCCGGTAAGTTGTAATGTATATTGCTTGGGTAATACATGGATTTGGAAATTTTTTGCCTAAAATGTTGATTTTGTTGATTGTGATTGTTGATAAAATGTTCCGTCCAAAATGTTGATTTTGTAGGTTGTTGAGTTGGGAATATTCCATCCAAAATGGCCAAAATCCGTCCCCTACATTTTCGGTGATTGTTCATTATGGTTATGTTTTAGATTTGAATTAAATTGGTTGGGTAAGGCATGGATTTGGGAATTTTCCGGAAAAAAGTGTTGATTTTGTGATTTAAATGTTTTTGGGGAAATTATATGAATTTGTAAATTTTTTTTTTCATTGTTACCTATCACGACGGTTTGACCGTCATGGTAGGGAAATCATCCACGACAGTTTCCTTCAGAAACCGTCGTGGTTGACCAACTAACCACAACGGTTTCTCAAGGAAACCATCGTTGAAGATTTCCTTACCACGACGGTTTTTTGCATAGAACCGTCATTGTATGTTCTTAAATGTCCATATTTAAGTCCTATTTTTGCCCATTCCACGACTCTGGAATCTGAAAAGATTCCACGACTCTGGATTCCACAACGGTTAGAAAACCGTCGTGGAAATGTTACCACGACGGTTTTTGACCATCGTGGTATCCACATTCTGTAGCAGTGCCTTTTCTCTTTCTGCCTTTTCCTTAGCAGGTTCACGCGTGAGTTTTGGGCCAAGTCTCCTTCATTCCTCCAGTTTGGCCCTTGACTTTAGGCCCTTGTCTTCAGTGGAAACCCGTGCACGCAGTCTCTGTTGGGATCTATAGGTGCCCTAAGGATAGAAAATCTTAGGGATTTTCTGTAAATATGACATTTTGATATTAATAAGAGGAAATTATTCATGTTTAATAAGATGTGTCCTATTTACTTTCATTTGTTGATTGTATAATTATTTTGAGCAAACATAAAATACTCTTAGGCTGTTGGTAATATATCGAATTACCATATGTATACGGGGTATGCATAGAAGACGTGGTAATTTGATAACAGTCTAAATAAATAGTCCGCAATCAACGGAATAAGATTTGGGGATCTTATTCATGATAAGATTGTAAAGGTTGTCTACTTCCTTGGAGGGATGGTTTGTCTTGACCATCGGATAGGTTCCGAGTAGAAACTTTAATGTATACCAGTATTGAGGTATGACATTGGACTGGACCTAAAGTGTTAATTGATTCGGTTTAATAATTCCGTTTATAAGAATCAATGATACTTTGATTATCATCCTGCATTAATCTTAATCCTGAAATGATTACTTGAGTTCGCATCCATGACTTATGTACTTTGATGCACTAAAGGTGAGACGCTGTTAATTCATGGTCAACATACTTGTGTTTTGGGTGCATGACTTATGGATGGAGAAATCAAGATTCATAGATACGGAATCCATAGCTATCTTAACGATAGTAAATGTTATCTACTTAAAGGCATTATTCGGGGATTGAAAGATAGTATAACAAGATTTTGGCCATCGGTTTACTTTGTGTTCTCTGGTGGTTTACCAATTGTATGGTTTTACAATTGGTGGTTCTTTCAATGGAGAATAATGGAACTTTAAGTTAAAATGATTGAAAAAGGTAAAACGGAAAAAATCCTTAATTCAATAATGGATAACGTATGGGGATTAAGCAAGCGATGAACAAATCATGGAAGAAGCACTACGTGAGAGAGCTTTCATAATACGGTATGTAAACAGGAGTTCAGCTTCAAACTTTTAGTGGAATAGTTTTGAAGTTGATAATTGATGGATAATTAATCTGGGATTAATTTTTCACAATTATAGGAGTCTCTTTACATATTTCCATCGGGTCCCTCTATTAGCTCATATAGTTCCACGAAGCGTCTCGGGATTTGTTCATAATGAGATCGGTAAATTATAAATGGAATTTTGTAATGTCTATTAAGACATGGTACTCTCTAACATGCAATCTGGAAAGGATTGGACATGTGAAATTTGTAGACAAATGATTTTGTCAACATGTGATTGGTTAATTGAATTTTGAAATAAGATTGTGTTTGAATTATTTAATTTTGGAAAACAAAATTTTTTCTCCTAATCTAATTGTGATTCACGGTTTTTAGATATGTGGAGGAAGAAAATTTTGTTTCAAAATTGTTTAAATATATTTCAAACATTAAATTATTAATTGATTTAAATAATGGAGATTATTTGATGGATTTTTTCTTTCCTTTTAAATATGATGGTCAGTTTTTATGAGGAAGAAAAATTTCAAATATTCCAGTTATTTAAATTAATAGATATGGTTGATGTTTGAGGAAAATATTTAATTCAAACAAGAGAATCCTATTTGAATTCAAAAATGTTTAAAAGAAGTTTGAATTTAGATAGGACTAGGATCTTTTGACTAGTCTAGATTCTTGATTTAAAATTTAAACCACCAATCAAGATTCTCTCACTTGTGGCCGAATTTTTTGAGCAAGATTTCCTCTTAAAAAATTGTTTTAGGTTCAATGAATCTAGCCCTAAAGTTGTATAATCTTTTGGTTCAAGATTTATTCGGAAAAATAATTATTAATTATTTTTCAAGGAGATAAATTTTGAAAAGGATTGGAATACTATATAAAGGCTAGGAGTTCTTGAAAACCCAATTTTTGATTTTTTTATATAGGAAAAACGTTTTTTTGGGAGAAATTTTTTTTTTTTTTTAGGTTTCTTCCACATCAAAAATTCGGCTTTCTTGTGAGAGAGAAAAAGAGAGAAAATTCCATTAAATCAAAACTGTGAGGAAGGTTAAACCGAGTGATAATTTTCATAGGAGGTTAACCAGTTCCTGTTTTGTAGTTTTGAAGAAAAAAGTTGGATCAAATTCTCAACGAGTATCATCGGAATTGAGAAGGAGGCATCTAGACTTCGGAAAGTATTACCGGTCACTTGGATTCATAGAACGTGTGCCCACACACACTCCGAGACGTGGAACTCGAGAATAGTAGAGAAGACACGTTGGTCAAACACTCTAGCAATTCCGGAATCCAAGAAATAAGGTATGCTTGATCATGAATTTAATTTATTGTTATATGCATCATGAGCTTCTTTTTCGGAAATGGCATAAAATTTTTAAAACTTCCGCTGCGCCGTAACTCTAATACCGGATCCGATTTTTCCAACAGTCTCAGCGATAGCTCCTTCGCCAGCTAGCCTGCCTGAGAATCCAGCCCATTTACAACGTAGAGGAGGATTCGTTGGAACATAATTACCTCTCCAAGCTTTGGAATTCAAGCCTACAAAAGGCTGAGCTCTTGAACGGCTGGAAATGCGGGTTTTCCCTCATCATTTTTGATTGAGTTTGGAGTGTGTTTGAGTGTTTTTCTTGTTTTTTTCTTCTCCTTGGATGAATTGCAAGTTAGGCTAGTGATGAACTCATATGTCGAGTGATCCAATTTGAGTTTGATTTTCATTTTGCATTATAAAGATTATATGTTTTAGTGGATTAAATCTTTTCATCTCATTTTTTTATTTAAAATATTTTATGCCAATCTTTTATATAAGTTCAATTATGTTTTGTTTATGTAGTATTGTCATACATCTATTTTAACAAAATTTGTTTTATGAGTTATTTTTTACTGTAATTTGCTAAAAACAGTACTTTATTGATTTTTGATAACTCATAACGATATATCAGTTTGGTTCAACATTAAGATTAAATCCACCAAAACACGTTTTTTATTTTGTTGATCTTTAATTCCATACTTTCCGTTTATTCGTTTGGGTTGTGAAACGTGCAATTAAGTCATAAATCGAGGATTGAATTCAAATTGGAGAACGAAGCATATGAAGGATTCATGACCCCTTGTCTCATTTATTATTGAATTTTACTCTATTTAAATATATTTTTCATATTTTTTTTATTACAAAAATCCACCAAAATATATTCGCTTTTTATTTCCTTGACTTTTTAACATTTATCTCTATTAATATTATTTATTTTTGTTGTTGCCTCCCTGTGGATATGACCGTTCGATCTGTACTACAACCAACCACTTTGCGAGTGCATATTTGGGCATTAATCAATGTCCAACACAATCCAGAAAGTACATGATATATGTATAATACTGTGCTGAGTGCTAGATTAGAATACCGTGTAGAAACTGTATGTTAATTAGCACTAAATGTATGAAATGTATGAACAATATGAACGAGCTCAGAAGGTCTATAACTAATAAAGTATGAATATCACCAAAACAGCAAAACAATAGAAAACCCTAGCTTAACCACTATAATTTCTGGACCGGTGAATTTAGTACAGTACCAGAGAAATTAGGTACCAATGGTGTCATCACCGTTCACAGACAAAACACTACATATGGTGTAAAACTAGCGCACTTTGTTGGCATGAGTTTTCGCCAAATAAAGAGCATCAGATAATTGGTAGAGGAATAGAGGAAGAAAGACAGGAAAAAAAAGAAGTTCATAAGTTTTTTGGATGTATAAATATTTTATACATATGGATGGGCTAAGCTAACCTCCGGGGACAATATACAGATTTCTCGATCCTAACAAGTTCTTTGGCCACATCAATCATAAGTGGCCCATCTTCTTTTTTTCTTTGAGTACATTTCAAGGCCAATTCTAAGAAAGCTTGCAATTGCAATTGCAATTGCTGCTCTTCACCAATATTGTCGCCTTCCAATATTTTTGGATCCACAATTTCATTCTGTCATTCTTTTTCTATCAACTCTGTTGTATGCTTGCAGATATGTCTTTCATTTCCTGGTCTGTTGAGGCCAATAGCACTTTGTCCCGTTAAAAAGACAAGTAGCAATGTCCTGAAGCTGTAAACGTCAGTATGCTCTGAGACAAAGAATGTCTCTAAATAATCAGGGTCAAGGAATCCCATAGTCCCACGCACTTCATCTTGAACTTGTGTTTCGCCTTCAAGAATCGTTATAGAAAAAGAGAAATCACATAATTTTGGACTGTACTCTTTATCCAAAAAGATGCTTAAAGGTTTTATATCCCTGTGGATTATAGGCGTATGAAATGGTGTGTGGAGGTATCTAATTGCGTGAGCAATATCTTTCACAACTTTCAATCTCATCTTCCAAGGTAGCAATAAACCGTTCAATTCAATACCTCCCATTGAGTTGAGATGTCCATTTTCCACATATTCATAAACTAATGCTGGATGAAGAAACTCCAGGCAGCAGCCTAATAGCTTAAGAGCAGTTTCGTGACTACTCATTCGCGAACTTATCGCGATGTCACAGTATGCTTCATTTTCGTAAGGTTTGTAGTACTTCTTGATTAGAACGGGACGGTTGTCCAAGGTGCCTTTGTACCACTTACAATACTCATCATATTCAGCACGTGATATGTAGTCATTTGTAGCTTCATCGACTTCTTTGGCCGAGTAAGTCCGAATGGGGTTGTGTAATACCTAGTTTTTTGATATTACTGTTTCCTTTTAAAGGAATTAAATGTGTGCCGTGAAGGTATTTATGAAAAAGCTCGATCAAGAGTTTTTGTGAAATTTTGTGAGTTCTTATGGTTTTATAAGATTCAAAAATGATTGCTTAGACAAGCAAGTAACCTTTTGAGCCAAAAAGGGACGAAAAATTCTATGATTTCATGTTGGTCAAAGTTTGACAAAAAAAGTCAACATTGACCGGGAAAGTTAAAGTTTGACTAGAATGGTCAAAGTGATGACCGTACAGTTATGTGACAGAGCAGTATGGAAAATATACTGCGAAAACCGTCTTTACGGATGAGATAGCATGAATAGGATTTAAAACCATCATAGAAAATCAAGCACATCAAGTAGGAATCAAGTAGGAATATACTGCGAAAACCGTCTTTACGAACGAGATAGCATGAATAGGATTTAAAACCACCATAAAAAGGGCTTAGAAAAATAAGAAAAATTTTATACTGTCCATTTTTACACATATAAATTTTGGACTGCAGTACAGTATAAAAATACTGTGTATTAGTGAGCACAGTATTCGAAATATCTGTGTTAGCTCAAAAGTGGATTGCATATTAAGAAAAAGGGCCAAACAAACCCTAATGATGCTTACTTCACCTTATCCTCAAATTATGACATCATAATTAATTAAACAAAAATTTGAAAAGTATTACGGAGTGTTCTAGACAAGTCTTGGCCGGCCACCTATGCTCCCCTTTGTGCAATTTTTTGCTTAATTATTCAAGGACTTTTTGGTAAATTTAAGAAGTTTTCCCACACCTATAAATAGGTGTGAGGTGGTGGTTATTTTGTTCTCAAAAATTGAGAAATCTAGCAAAACTTTGCCAAAATTTTCTCTCAAAAACCTAGCTTAGGCAAGGAAAGAAAGAAGAGAGAAAAATTAAAAACTCAAGGGGGAAAACCTAGGGGGTGGTTGGATTTCAACTAGAACACAAGGAAAAAGTTTGAAAAAAATTTGAAACCCATTTTAGGCCAAGTGGCCGGTTGTGGGAAAGGAAGAAAGGGAAGATAAAAGTGAAGACGGAAAGGTGTGGAGGGTGGCTGAATTTGATAGGAACAACCACCAAGTGACCAAAAAAATTTTGGTACCCATTGAAGGGTGGAAGGCCGGTTGTTGGAGACATAAGGGGGAAGAGAGATTTTCGGATCCAAACCCTAACAACTCCTAGGGTTGATCAAGGTAACTCTCCCATAGCCCTAAACTCTTTAATTAAGTTTCAATTTGAAATTTATATGTATTTCAATTTGAAAATTGTAAGAGCATAAGCTCAATTTATCTTATTGCCCTAGTTTAGGAATATGTAGGTGGTGCTTGATTAGGTTAAGCGTGGTTTGATTTATGAGCTTTAATTTGTTATATGCTTATGCTTGTTTGATCATTAGGGTTGCATGCAAGATGTTTAATAAGTTGTACGTCCCTAAAAATGTTCAAGTATGATTTAGAATGGCATATTAGGTTACTAGAGTAGAACTTGAATGAATGGTATGGTTTGATATAACCTAGAACCATGCAAACCATAGGTTAAGGCAATTCTGTTAATGGGTTGCATGGACATGATTGGATCGCATGAATGTTGAATTGGGACGTTAGAAAAAAATGCACGTCTACTTTTTAGGCTCCCACATGTTCGGTTGAGTTAGATTGCGCGAAATAGGACGTAAAACGAATTTAAGAACGAAAACTGCCAGTTCGGGTACAAACTTGCTAGTTTTCTGGAAAGTGAAATTTGAGGCTTTTAGAGGCCGAATTGGGAAAAATGTAAAATATAAAAGTTGTAGAGAAGGGTTTTTACTAGGGGACAGCGTGAACAGTTTTCCAAAATAAGGCTCCAATGGCCTCGGTTTTTATGAAAATCCGAGCTTGACCGTGCCCAGGTTTCATGCACGGCCAGGTAAGTTCAACAGGAAATAAAAGCAAGCAAGATTCTGAACTGGGTTTTCTTCAAAATGAAAGTTGTAGGATTTTTTGAGAGTTAAAACTTTCATGAAGATAACTTTTTCAAATTCCAGCTAGATTTTTAAACAGAAATGGATTTCTAAAAACTATGTAGGAAATAGAAAATTTCTGCATAGGATTTTCTAAAACAATGCAGGAAAACTGTATTTTTCACCAAAACCCAATGTTTTGACTGTGAAAACTATTCCAATGGTAGTTTTCAGTACTTAAAGATTTTTATAAGACCCCACTTCAAGAGTCATGAATTTTTATAAGGATTTTGGATTTAAACTTACCAAAATTTCCAAGGTAGTGGAAATAGGATTTTTAAAGCCAAAATTTGTAACAAGACGATAACGGATGGTAACCGGGGAGGATACCCGAGTTACTGGGCTTGACCCCAAAGCCCAAGTTTGACCCATAGAATGTTGACCTTAGTTGACCAAAATGTTGACTTGGGTTGACTTAGGTTGACTACCTTAAGGGTTACCCAATATAACCCTATAGGATACTAAGTTTAGAAATGGACTAAGACTTAGGGTTATTTGTAATAACCCAATGGATTTAGAATGTTGAAGTATAAGCCCAAGGTTAGTAAGGTAACCTAACCCTATTAGTATGTATGTGGGCTTAGCAGATAAGGTTACCCAATGTAACCTACTAAGTTATGATCCATGTTCAGCTAGTCCTGAACAATAGGGTTACTTATTGTAACCAGATAAGATATCTTGTGTATAGGGGACATATAACTAAGACTATGTATGCATGTTGGTTAGGTCACCAACATTTTTCGGATATGACCATAAACCCTTACCTATGTCCTTCACTTAAGCAGGAGGTAGCCTGCAGCTATATCCGAACGGGGAGCAGCAGTATACTGGACATAGTAGATAAGGTAAGTACAACTCTGCCTACAGCATAGGCTTTTGTTGTGATACTTGTCTAAGTATGTTCGATTATGCCAGGTTGTATGCTATGTTGTTGCTATGTTGTATGCTATGTTGTATGTTAAGTTATGATGTGGTTATGTTATGATGTATGCTAAGTTAAGTTCATGATGCATGCTATGACAAATTATGTTATGATTAAGACATGATTTATGTAAGAGTGACATCATGAGGCATGTTCATTAATTTATATGATAAGAACAAGATCAAGAATGACAAGATGACAAGCAAGTTGCCTGTGTCGTATCTGTGATACCTAAGATTACTATGTCTCTAGTTCCTCCTTAGAAGGAGTTGAAGGTATGCCGTGAAGGCATTTACGAAAAAGTTCAATTTAGAACTTTATTATGCGAGATGGGTCCGTATAGCTTTACATGACTCAAAAATGAAAGTTTAGACTTGAAATTGGCCTTTTTGAATGGAAAGGAACGATTTTTGCATCATTTTAGAAAAGTCAAAGTGTTGACCAAGAAACTCAACTTTGACCAGAAAAGTCAAAGTTTGACCCAAAATGGTCATATGTGCAGCAGTATAAATTTTTAGGATCTGCAGTATGAGAAAAATACTGTAGAAGCTCAGTTTTAGATAGAACAGCATAATTAAGAGCTAAAACCACCATAGAAAAATCAAGCACGCTAAAATAGGGCACTAAGCAAAAGGATTTCAGAAAAGAAGAAAAATATTTTTTCAGTCCGATTTTTCACAGATAAAAAGTTGGACTGCAGTATAAAAATCCATACTGTATATTAGTAGTCACAGTATGGAAATTTAAGTATGTTCAGTATGAAAATAAGTTATTTTCACAAAAATAGTCAAAAAGGGCTTTTTAATTATGACATCATCGTTTTTGATTTATGACATCATAAAATTTTTGTGAGCCAAGCAAGATAAGACAAGTGTCTTATTCTAGAAAATTCTTGCTTGTTCACCAAGAAAAGAATTTCGGCCACACAGTGGCATTTTTGTAAAGATTTTAAGTTTTGGGGCAAAAGTGCAATTTTCGAAAAATTGATGATGTCACTATGATGAGTCACCAAAAAAAAAACCTTGCTTCACAAGTATATGGCCGGCCACCTTATGGAAGAAGGGATGATTTTTTCAAAAATTTAGGGGTGAAAATCTAATTTTTGAAAGTTGAATTTTTGCCTATAAATAGACGTGTTCATACCCATTTTTATTCAAGAAATTAGACCAAACTCTGCCCATTTTCTCAGCCAAAATCCGAGAGCCATTATGGGAGAGAAACCAAAGAAAATTTTTGATCCAAGCTTAGAAAAAATTTTTCGGTTTGTGTGAATGAAACCTTAGGGTGTGCTAGAATTTTTCCAACCATTTTCCAAGGTAGAAGCCGTGGGTTTGGTGCAGGAAATTAGTGGGAGAATCCACAAATTTTTGGGAAAAAAATTTGGGTTTGAGTGAGCTAGCAAGATAGTGTGTTTCGGGTGAGATTTTGGAGTCAAAATCTCCTTGTGTGCAGCCCACGGGTTTGTGGGATTAGGAGCAGAAAAATTTTCAGTTTTGGGGTGCAAAAAGTAGGTTGCAGCCGAGCATAGGAGGGCTGGTTTCAAGCCAAAATTTGGTGCCTTTTGGGTGAGCCAAAACCGGTTTCCTAGAGCTAGAGCCGAGGGGTATTTTTCGGATCAAAACCGTGAGCCAACCCTACCCTTTTCAAGAGGTAATTTTCAAAACCTAATCCTAGTTTCATTTAAACTTTTTAAAGTAAAGTTTAAATGTATTTTGAG
>CM046387.1:16914086-17021016 GCA_025413485.1 Ficus microcarpa
TCTCACAAGAAAGCCGAATTTTTGATGTGGAAGAAAAAAAAATTTTTTTTTTTTTATTAAAAAAACGTTTTTCCCTTTTAAAATTATCAAAAATTGGTTTTTCAAGAACTCCTAGCCTTTATATAGTATTACAATCCTTTTCAAAATTTATCTCCTACTTGAAAAATAATTAATAATTATTTTCCGGATAAATCTTGAACCAAAAGATCATACAACTTTAGGGCTAGATTCATTGAACCTAAAAACAAATTTCAAGAGGAAATCCCCTTTAAAATTCGGCCACAAAGTGAGAGAAATCTTGATTGGTGGTTTAAATTTTAAATCAAGAATCTAGACTAGTCAAAAGATCCTAGTCCTATCTAGATTCAAACTTCTTTTAAACCTTTTCGAATTTAAATAGGATTCACATATTTGAATAAATATTTTCCATAAACATTATCCATATTAATTAATTTAAATTAATGAAATATTTCAAATTTTCTTTCCTCACAAAAACCATGCACCTCTTTAATTAGGAAAGAAAAATTCATGAAATAATCTCCATTATTTAAACCAATTAATAATTAAATGTTAGGAATATATTTAAATAATTTTGAAACAAAATTTTCTTCCCTCCATACAATTAAAAAACGTGCACCACTTTTAATTAGGAGAGAAAAATTTTGTTTTCCAAAATTCAAATACAATCTTATTTTCAAAATTCAAATTAACCAATCACATGTTGACAAATCATTTGTCTACAAATTTCACATGTCCAATCCTTTATGGATTGCATGTTAGAGAGTACCATGTCTTAATAGACATTACAAAATTCCATTTACAATTTACCGATCTCATTAGGAACAAATCCCGAGACGCTTCGTGGAACTATATGAGCTAATAGAGGGACCCGATGGAAATATGTAAAGAGGCTCCTATAATTGTGAAAAATTAATCCCAGATTAATTATCCACAATTATCAACTTCAAAACTATTCCACTAAAAGTTTGAAGCTGAACTCCTGTTTACATACCGTATTACGAAAGCTCTCTCACGTAGTGCTTCTTCCATGATTTATTCATCGCTTGCTTAATCCCCATATGTTATCCATGATTGAATTAAGGACTTTTTCCGTTTTACCTTTTCAATCATTTTAACTTAAAGTTCAATTATTCTCCATTGAAAGAACCACCAATTGTAAAACCATACAATTGGAAAACCACCAGAGAACACAAAGTAAACCGATGGCCAAGATCTTGTTATTCTATCTTTCAATCCCCGAATAATACCTTTAAGTAGATAACATTTACTATCATTAAGATAGCTATGGATTCCGTATCTATGAATCTTGATTTCTCCATCCATAAGTCATGCACCCAAAACACAAGTATGTTGACCATGAATTAACAGTGTCTCACCTTTAGTGCATCAAAGTACATAAGTCATGGATGCGAACTCAAGTAATCATTTCAGGATTAAGATTAATGCAGGATGATAATCAAAGTATCATTGATTCTTATAAACGGAATTATTAAACCGAATCAATTAACACTTTAGGTCCAGTCCAATGTCATACCTCAATACTGGTATACATTAAAGTTTCTACTCGGAACCTATCCGATGGTCAAGACAAACCATCCCTCCAAGGAAGTAGACAACCTTTACAATCTTATCATGAATAAGATCCCCAAATCTTATTCCGTTGATTGCGGACTATTTATTTAGACTGTTATCAAATTACCACGTCTTCTATGCATACCCCGTATACATATGGTAATTCGATATATTACCAACAGCCTAGGAGTATTTTATGTTTGCTCAAAATAATTATACAATCAACAAATGAAAGTAAATAGGACACAACTTATTAAACATGAATAATTTCCTCTTATTAATATCAAAATGTCATATTTACAGAAAATCCCTAAGATTTTCTATCCTTAGGGCACCTATAGATCCCAACATTTGAGCCATCTTCTTTGCCTTATATTTAGCTCCTTCTGTGTGAAGATATATTTCAGGCTCTGATGATCCGTGTATACTTCACACTTAGTGCCATAGAGGTAGTGCCTCTAAATCTTCAAGGCAAATACTACCGCCGCAAGCTCCAAATCATGCGTCGGGTAGTTCTTCTCGTGTTCCTTGAGCTGTCGCGAAGCATAGGCGATCACTTTTCTGTTCTGCATAAGCACGGCTCCCAATCCTATCTTGGAAGCATCGCTGTAAATTACGAAGTTTTCTTCCTCCACGACCGGAATTGTGAGGATTGGAGCGCTCGTCAACTTGCTTTTGAGCTCTTGGAAGTGCTCTTCACACTTATTTGTCCATTCGTAGGCCTTCCCTTTTCTTGTGAGTGCGGTAAGTGGCGCCGCGATCTTAGCAAATCCTTCAACGAATCTTCGGTAATAGCCCTCTAATCCGAGGAAACTGCGCACTTCGGTGACATTTTTGGGGGCTAGCCACTTACTTACTGCCTCGATCTTGGCTGGATCTACGGATATGCCTTCTTTTGAGACCACATGTCCAAGGAAATGGACATTTTCCAACCAAAACTCGCACTTGGAGAATTTGGCGTAAAGCTGATTTTGCTTCAAAATCCGTAGTGCAATCCTTAGATGTTTCTCGTGCTCCTTTTTCGACCTTGAATAGATCAGAATGTCGTCTATAAAGACAATGACAAACTTGTCTAGGTAGTCCTTGAATACGCGATTCATCAGATCCATGAAGGCGGCTGGTGCATTTGTCAGTCCAAACGGCATCACCAGGAACTCGTAGTATCCATATCGAGTGTGAAACGCCGTCTTCGGAACATCTTCTTCCTTGATTCGGAGCTGGTGATATCTCGATCGTAGATCAATCTTCGAAAAGACTGAGGCTCCCTTTAGTTGGTCGAACAGATCATCGATTCTGGGCAAAGGATACTTGTTCTTGATGGTGATCTTGTTTAACTCCCGATAGTCGATGCACATTCTAAGAGTGCCGTCCTTCTTCTTAACAAACAACACCGGGGCTCCCCATGGTGAATAACTTTGTCTGATGAATCCTTTATCCAGGAGCTCTTTCAACTGGACTTGTAATTCTTTAAGTTTAGCAGGCGCCATCTTATACGGTGCCTTGGACACAGGCGTTGATCCCGGAAGCAACTCAATCTCAAAAGAGATTTCTCGTTCTGGTGGCAATCCTGGCAGATCTTCAGGAAAAACGTCCACAAATTCCTTGACTATCAGTACATCTTTCGGCTTACTTTCGGTCTCTTGTGTCTTGTCTATCATGTTGGCAAGAAATCCCGTGCATCCTTCCGCCAACAACTTTCTAGCCTTTAACGCCGAAATAAACATCTTTGGCTGTTTCGGGGTCGATCCTCGAAAGATGAATTCCTTATCTCAAACTGGCTTGAATGTAACGGCACGGCGCTGGCAGTCGATAACCGCGTTGTACTTTCCCAGGAAGTCCATACCCAGGATTACGTCGTAGTCGTACAAGTCGATGACGATCAGGTTGACGCACATCTCTCTACTGCATATGATTATTGGGACGTGGCGTATCCAATAATCAGACAACAAGATTTCCCCGGAGGGTAATGCAGTTCGAAAAGTCCTTCCGATTTTCTCATTATTTCTACCTAGTTTCTTAGCAAACCTAGGTGATGTGAATGAATGCGTAGCTCCAGAATCAATCAACACATAAGCATCTTGTTGGGCAATAGGAAGCTGACCTGTCACCACCGTGGATGGTCCAGCTTGAGCATCCTCCTTTGTATAGGCGTAGATGCGTCTTTGCGGTTCTGGAGCTTCAGCTCGGCCTTGAGAAGTTGCAGGTCCTTCGAGCTTCATCTGTACAGCGTGCAACTGACTTCCTTGACCCCTCTGATAATTCTGCTGGTGCTGGACATTGGCAGTGCAATTCTTTGCAAAGTGGCCTTCCTTACCACACAGGTAACAGCGGTTTGTTCCAACACGGCAGTTTCCCGGGTGCTTTCTCCCACATTTCTGACAAGGGGGAGTTCCACTGCTGTCAGGGGCATTCTTCTTCTGGGGAGGATTCTGTTGGCTCCCCTGTCCTCTAGCATTCTACTTTCTTTTCTGCTGGGGGTTGCCATACGGCTTGTTGCCGCCGCGTTGGCCAGAAGGTCCTACTTGATCTTTCTGCTGTGATGGTTGGCCGAGCCTGGTCTGGCTCTGCTTAACTAGTGCCTTCTCCTCATTCCTTTCCTTAAAGAGCTGGGCCCGTTGCGCCTTGTTCTGATCGACTCAATATTCGGCTCAAACTGCTCGACTGACGCATTCGGCAACAGTGAGCGGTGGGTGAGGGCCACTGCTGATAATCACGGCTAAGTCCGGCCGAAACATTCTCATCATCTTCCTCACTTTGTCCCTCTCGGAACTGATGAGTTGAGGGCAGAGACGGGCGAGCTGTTTAAACTTTTTTACGGCTTCAGCCACAGACAAATTTCCCTGACGGAAATTGGTGGATTCGTCCTGCTGGGTTTCCATTACTTCTGTGTTGAAGTACTTCTCACGAAACTCCTCAACAAAGTCGTCCTATGTCATCTGGTTGACGTCTCGTCTGATCTGTACCGTTTCCCACCATAATCAGGCGTTTTTCTTCAACATAAAGGACGCGTAAATGACTCTCTCTCTATCATCGAGCCCTAAGAAGTTCAGGGAAACTTGAAGGTCGATGAGCCAGTTGTCGGCCTCGATCGGGTCCGTCGATCCCTCGAATTCTAGCGCCTTCATGCGCCGAAATTCATGATACAGCTCTGCCGGGGTCCAAACAAGAGGTGCTGGCGGAGCAGCTACCGGCGCCATTGGTGCTTTTGGGGCCTCAGGGTGTTCCAGAATCACTGGTTCCTCCTCGGGGAATTCCGGTACCGCTGGTTGCTCTTCAGGTGCCGGTGGTACCCTGGCCTCAGACGGTCCTTGGTTCTGTTGGGCTATTTGAGCCCTAAGCCCACCTATTTCTCGTTGCTGGGCTAGCATCATCTCTCTCAGCTCGTTTAGCTGAGCTGTAAGATCGACGTTTTGGGCTTGTGCCGCTCGGCGTCTTGGTGGCATGGTTCTGTATAGAAACAACAAAATAAGCTTCTTATTTTCAAAACTTTCATAAAATCATATCTTTTATACAGAACCATAATCTTCATTTCATAATCATAGTTTTTTGGAAAAATACATAATTTTCTCATCATGGGCATACATTACTTGTTTACCACCACCGAGCTAGGGCACAACCTAACGTCATTCTCACAACCAACCTTTCCATTGCAAACCATCGATAAAAGATGCATACGAAAATCTAATCCTAAGCGGAAGAGAATAATTTAACTTACTTGGGCTATTGCAGAACGATACGGAGCGAGACGAAGTAGGCTGGCAGGATACCGCTCTGATACCAACTCTGTGACGCCTACTTACTACGTAGGGCCGCCACGCCTTATTTACTTAACTTTACTTGAAAATTAGGAATATTTCTTTTTTTTGAAACATACTTATAAAAGCATTTGCCATTAGCAACATATCATTACCGCTTAAGTAAAAGTTTGCTTAAGGTATTTAGTTCCAAAATACCATAAAGCATAATTGGTCTTTATCATACATACTTATATACAAAACTTCTTAACTCAAAAATCGGTTACGGAAACTATGCGTAGTGGTATCCATACCGCCTTCGTCCGCTGTCACACCGCTCCAACAATGCCGAGCATTCAAGCTGCGGGTTTCTTACCTACAATATGAAATATAACTGAATGAGCTTTCGCCCAGTAAGCACAAACATAATCTCACAAAACCATTGAAATATCTTAAAAACATTCATCATCATATGCATATGCGTGAACCATTTATGTTCCATTTATGCATTCCTTTTAACTTACTTATCATTCTTATGGGCCCCATAGTGTACGTACCATCATTTATTTAACGCGCCTCCTGATTACAGATAGGGGTTGCAAGGTCCCTAACTGCTCTGGGAACATTGGGTGATTACACCCTCCCGCATCAACGAGAGGGTGAATCCTTTACTTTAACATGAAAAATCCTCCACCTTATGAGAGGTCGGTACGACACTTTACTTGTGATTTCTTATCATGTTATTTAGCTTTAGTGAACGTACCTTATGATGTCACTATATGATAACATACTTTTTATCTCATTAATAACATGGCATGGCATTCTTTTCATTCATAGCATTTGCAAGCATGACATTTTGCAAATATAGCACATTTTTACAAACATAACATTTTGCGAAAATAGCGCTTTTTATAAACATAGCATTTTGCAAAAATAGCACTTTTTAATAACATAGCATTTTGCAAAATAGCTTTTTTTTATAAAGCATGGCATTTCATAGATATAGCACACAACATATTGCAGCATATTTGAAAACCACATACTTGAACATAATTTACTAGCTTTCATACTGCAGGTGAGGTTTGTACTTACCTCTAGTGCCGTATCCTTAAGATTGCGTTCCTTAAATTGTCGGCAACGGCAATTCACTTTCCTGATATACCAAAAATATAGGATCAGGATCCCTTTCGTAAGGTGTTGGTGACCTACCAACACTCATACCTACTTTTGGTTGTATGTCCCTTATACATGATATCCATCTTGGCCACTTTAATCCCCATTCTTTATTGAACTTTGATAAATCCTTATGAGGTTACATTGGGTAACCTTTTTTTTTGGTTAGAGCCTTGTTCTATATTGGGCTTTGCTCATACATCCTTGTTATTGGGTTATTTCCATTAACCCTTTAAATCTTAGCCCAAATATACATGTGGTTATCCCTTAGGGTTATGTTGGGTAACCCTTAAGGTTTACCTTAATTAACCTTGGGTCAACCTTTAGTCAACCCTTGGTTATCCTTGGGTTTGTAACTCGAATATAATATCCGGTTACCGTTCGTAATCGGCTTGCTTACCAATTTTTCTTTAAAATTCCTCTTCCTTACTTTTGGAAAATCTTGTGTAATTAACTTCCAAAAATCCTTCATTTTGCTTGTAAAAATTCTAACTCCTTTAATTAGAAAATACTTTAGCTTAATCTCATTATTTTCTTTAACTTTGTAAACTCTTGGTTGAAACACTCTTGTTTTCTTTACTTTGGAGAAAAATGTGAAATTTCAATCCCGAGCCCTTAAAATTCATGGTTTTCGAAATAAATCTTTTATAAAATCATTTGGGGTCGAAAACCGCCTTTGGAATGGTTTTCGAAGCTAAAATAACCATTTAAGAACACTTCACAATTTTTCTAGAAAATATTTTCGTGAATCTCATGTGCAAGATTTCGGACTCCCTGCACACCTTCCATAAATCATGCCTAGTTTAAAAATCGGCTTGGAATTTGAAAAACTTATCTGCACAAAAGTTGTAGCTCTCGAAAAATGCTAAAACTTTCATGTTTTGAGAAAAATCTTGTTCGGCCTAGATCATTACCAGTTTTTATTTGAAAGCGGGTTAACTCTGAAAAACTGGGTGAAGGACGTCTCAGGGCTCAGCCACGGGTTTTGGGTAAAACGGAGGCCGTTGGAGCCTTTTTTTTTGAGATTCTGTCTGCATTTTCCTCCAGGAAAAGTTGTTCCGAACAACTTTCATGTTTTGAGTTTTACCTCATTCGGCCTCTAAGGGCCTTGAAATTACCCTTTCCCGAAACTGGCCAGATTCAAATCCGACTTGGCAGTTTTGGTTCCTTAGTTCGGCTTACGTCCTATTTCGCGGAATCTATCTCGACCGATCACATCGGGAGCTTATACCACAACAAGCATTGCTTCTAACGTCCCATTGAAACCCATAAATCCATCTCATTCAACTCATGCAACCAAAATCCGATAATTTAAAAACCTAGGTTGCTTGGCTCTTGTACATGCATCAACACATACAAGCATCACAAAATCCATCCCTAATCTAGCATGCTCTCAAGGCTGCCAAGGGCAGATTTTTGGCCTTATCTTATGAGACATACAGCCTAATTTCTAGCATGAAAAATCCATCATTTTCAAGCACAAATTTTAAAGCAAGCAAGCATCAAAAATCAGCCAACCAAACCCTAACCTTATCAAGCACACACACCAACAATGAGGGCAGAAATTTAAAGTGGACTTATGTCCTTACAAACCACTTGAATCAACATCAAAAACACTTAAATAAGACTTGATTTCAAGGTGGTAGAAGAGATTTACCTCAAACCCAAGTTAGGGTTTTGATAATCCCAACTCTTCCTTTGGTTCCTTGGCTTACTCTAGCCCACGGCTTCACCATGAAGAAAGCATCCGAAATTTTTTTTGTTAGTTCTTTCTTGCTCTACCAACCGAACCTAAATCAAGAGAAGAATCCAAATTTTTCCTACCTTTTTCCTCTCTTCTTTGTTCGGCCAACTCTTGGAGAAATCTACAAAATTTTCTCAAATCCTTCCTTGCTTGGTGCTCACAGCTTTGGCTCAAGAAAATGGAATCCAAGAGATTTTTGGTTAGCTCTTGTTGCTCCTTCTAAAACCAAAAATCACAAGAAAACAATCCCAGTTTTTCTTACCTCTTTCTCCTCTTCCTTGTTCGGCCACCTTCTTGGAGAATCCCAAAAATTTTTCTCACTTTTCTCTCTAGCTCTCTTGGTCGGTCACACCCCAAAACTCACAAGAAAAACTCAAGCTTTCACTAGCTCTCCTTTCTTGCAAAAACCGTGCACTCTTGTGAAGAAAACCCAAAAATTTTCTCTTGAATCTTTCTCTCTCCTTCTCCCTCTTGCTGCCGAAAATTCTGAAGACCAAGCAAGAGTCTTGGCTGTCTTTGACAAAGAAAATGAGAAGGGAAAGTAGATGAGATGTCTTGAATGACTAATGGTTGGTTTTTTGCCCTTAATTCAAGGCTTTATGTCTTGTCTTTGTTGTCCAATGGGGCAGCCGAATCCAAGGGGGGCTGAAGGGGTTGTGCAGCCGGAAATGAAGAGGAAAAGGCATGGGTTTTAGTTCATTTTTTAAGCAAGAAGTGACTAGAGGATTGATGGACAAAAGTGGTTCAACTTTTTCCTTGATTTATGGCTTTATGTCTAGTCTTGTTCCCATTGAATTTTCTTTCCTTGCTGTCCATTGCTGCTGCCGACCAAGGGGAGGGGAAATGGGCTGCCACTAGCTTGCTTTGGCTAGTGAAAAGGTGAGTCATAGGCATGGTGTTGTTGTCCTTTGCTTGGTTGGACTTGAAAGGCTATCTAGTTACCCTAATCAAACCAAATTCTTTTCTTTTTCCCATCTAGTTGCCGAACTTTTAGAGTGGAGTGGGGCTGCCATTTGTAGTCTTGAGTTAGTGGAGGGTGATGTCAAGGGTTGATGTCATCTTCCACTAGCTCTTTCAAGGCCTTGTTTGGCCATCTCGTTCTTTCACAGCTTCTTTCGCGCTTTACAGTTATTTCCAATACTGTGATGAGCATTCTTATTTTATATTTTGGTCCAAAAATTCTTCTATGTAAGTTTTGAACCGAAACTCTCTTTCTCCAATTTTTCGGAGACCTTTTTGCCCTTAATTCGATTTCGGTGTGCTTGATTTTTCTAGGGTGGATTTATGACTTATAAAACTTCATTTTCGGAGATTCTTTCCATATTTCTTCATCATACTTGTGAAGTCAACGTTGTGACCCGTCTCGGTCAAACTTTGACTTTTTGGTCAACCCTTTGACTTTTTCGGTCAAAATTGACTTTCGTGAAATTTCATCATTTTTCGTTCTTTTTCCCCTTAGAAACCTCATTCTTGGCTCGTAAATCATTAATTGAGTCTCATAATCATTAAATGAGGACCCCAACATTGTTTAAATAAAATTATGAATTTCTCATTATTACTCATAATTTTTCATATAACACATCATAGATACATAAATTAGACTCTAATTCCTTATGAATAAGGAGATTACAAGTCTACAAAATTTTGGGTCTTACAATACTTGCTGAGCGAAAGCTCATTGTCTTAAGTTTATGATGTAGGTAAGCAACCTGCCAGTAATTGATGATACACGAGGGAGGAGCGTGGTCGGGCACTGTGAAACGTGGGGAATGAAAGCCGCTACGCATTTCGAATTTATATGTATATTATGGAATGTGTAATAACCGCTATTTATTTAACGTTAATGCCCGTACACACTAATGCTATTATACGTTTGCTTCTTATATTTCGTATTCGCTCGTATGCGCCGTAAAAAAAAAAAAAATTTCCACTGTTTTTCGCTTAATAAGTAAGGAAGTTTCGTATATGTAATTCATGTATGTACGTAAATATGGTAACGGCCTGTGCTAGGTGGGTCGTTACAATTTCGACATAGCCCCGTGATAAGACATGGATGGGTATGAGTACCTGTCGTCCTTGCCCCGAGGGACTTCACCAAATCATCTCGAATAACCACACCAATACCAATGCTCCAGCCCTTGCAGATTGCATATAGCAGGCCAGCTCGGTTTGTATACACGTGATGCTCGTGGTTGGTGGGCATAATAGAGGCGCAAATGAATTTATTCCATGCCTTGGCATAAATGTTCAGGCAATTTTCGAGGAAGTAGTGTGCGACTTCACTATTGTTCTCCTTTGTAGTCCATGCGGTACCTGGAATACACATCTCTCTAACAATGGAGTCAAAATCCCCTCATTCTTCAAGGAACGTGGTGTATTCATCATCTTCGACCATCCCGATGTCAAAGTACCTGTTGATTACTTACACGTACACAAACTTCATCATTTTCTCGTTGATTATACCCATTGGCATAGAATTCCCACACAACGGCTTCGACTGCTAGCTCTTGCACGTCGGTGAGGTTTTGCCATTGTCGCTGTATGATGTTGTTTGGATGTTGCCTTCGATGTCAAATTCAGGAGGCCTTAAACCCCTCTCCACTATTATTGACTTATTTTTATCTACGAATTTTTTGAATTTGGCCTTGGTCGCCTCATTCACAAATTTCTTATCAATGAGACGGAGGCTAGAGGAGTCAGAAGATGATGCTTTTCCTTTTCCATGCTTTTGAGGCATGATGGTACAGTTGTAGTTGGCTTGACAAATTGTCGAACACTTGGTGTGCACCCTTTTTTTTCACTTGGACAATTCAACAAACACTTGGTGTGCAATCCCAAAATGCTAACTATATGAGAGAATGAATCCAACTACTAATCCCTAAATGCAAATTCAATCAAATATGATGCACAACAACAAATCAAAATTTCAAACAACTCAAGTTCAAGCAACTCCCAAACAATTACCTCATTCCAACTCCAAGCCCCCAAATGCGAAGTGTCGTAATTGCCTTTGCTAGGAGATGGTGAGATCGTTGGTGAAAGTATAGATCGTTGAAATTAAGAGTTTGGGTGTATGAAAGGTATAAAGAATTTGAAAATGTTGGTGAAGTAGTTTGGGGGGAATTTAGGCTGAGGGGAAATGAAAGTGTGGTGAAGGGCTAAAGAATTTTAGGTGTTGTGAGGCTTTTGGCAAAATTTGAGGGCTTTGTGGCTTAAAAATTTCAGTCCTTCCACGCTGGGGAGCGCTTGGGCATGCGCCTGCCCCTGCCAATGCTAGGGCGCGTGTTCAGTTTTTTTTTTAATTTTTTTTTTCAATTTTTTTTAGCTATTGCACTACAGCCCACAAATGCAGTCTCTTGAGTCTGCTTGAAGCCCATTGGCACGCTGCAATGCAAATGGCGTTCTACAGCGGGCCTTCTCCTTGCCTGAACACCAAGATGAGCCACAAAATTACCTTCAAACTTCTCCAATTCCTCCCAAACTTCTCGAAATGCTCCGAAATACTTTCCATGATTCTAATTGACCAACGAACCTAAAAATAATTAAATATATATTCTAAGAAATCACTCAAAAAAAAAAACAAAAAAGTTATAGATATAAAGATGAAAACAAATTAAAAGAAAATTTTAAAAGATATTAAAGTGATAGAGTTTGGGATGCCTCCCAAGAAGCGCTTGATTTAATATCTCTAGCTAGACTTGGCTTTGGCTCTCTTCAATTTGGATCCTCGAGATTTTCTCCACATTCCATCCTTCACCTCCAAAATAATGCTTCAACCTTTGACCATTGACACGGAAAGTGCGCCCATCATCTCCCAAGAGCTCAACGGCGCCAAAAGGAAACACTTGCTTGATCTTAAAGGGTCCTGACCATCTCCACTTCAACTTTCTCGAAAATAGCTTCAAGCGGGAGTTAAAGAGCAAAACTTGTTGGCCGGGGACAAACTCTTACCTCAAAATTTGCTTGTCGTGCCACCTTTTTGTACGCTCCTTGTAAAGTCTTGCACTTTCATATGCTTCATTCCAGAATTCTTCCAACTCATTAAGTTGAAGCAAACGCTGCTCCCCAGATAGCTTGAGGTCAAAATTTAGCTTCTTAATAGCCGAGAAAGCTCTATGCTCCAACTCTACCGGAAGATGACAAGCTTTGCCAAACACTAACCGGTATAGTGACATTCCAATTGGTATTTTGAAAGCCGTTTGATAGGCCCACAAGACATCATCTAATTTCACCGACCAATCCTTCTGGTTAGTGTGTACCATCTTCTCAAGAATTTGCTTGACTTCTTGGTTTGAGACTTCGACTTGCCCGTTTGTTTGAGGATGGTATGCAAGGGTCACCTTATGCCGGACTCCATACTTGGTGAGAAGAGCATTGAACACCTTGTTACAAAAATGAGTCCCCTCATCACTAAGTATTGCTTGAGGAGTACCGCACCTAGTGAAGATGTTCTTGTGCAGGAATTTCAACACTACCCGAGCATCATTAGTTGGAGTAGCCACGGCTTCCACCACTTTGAGATGTAGTCCACCGCTACATAAATATATGTTTGGCCAAAAGAGGTAGGAAAAGGTCCTATGAAGTCGATCCCCCATATATAAAAAATCTCCACCTCCAAAATATTAGTCAAAGGCAACTCATGACGCCTTGAGATGTTTCCCACTCGTTGACATCGATCACAAGTTTTAACAAAAGAATAGCTATCCCGGAAGAGTGTGGGCCAATAAAAACCAATTGAAGTACCTTTACTGCAGTTCGAGTAGCTTCGAAGTGTCCTCCATAGAGAGAAGAGTGGTAATGGTGGAGAATGTCATGAAGTTCTTCTTCGGGAATGCATCTCCGGATAACTTGATCGGAACATCTTTTGAACAAGCGTGGATCATCCCAAAGATAGCTTCTTACATCACAGAGAAATTTCTTCTTTTGATGGTACGATAAGTCCGGAGGTAGAACTTTACAAGCAAAATAATTGACAAAATCCGCATACCAAGGAAGCTTCATCTCAACCTCGAGAAGTTGTTCATCTGGAAATACCTCTTGAATGCAAGAACTTTCACCCACTTCTATTTGCTCAAGTCTTGAGAGATGATCTGCCACAACATTTTCACTCCTTATTTTTTCCAAAATGTCCAAATCAAACTCTTGGAGCAAAAGAATCCACCAGATTAGACGAGGTTTAGCATCCTTATTGGTAAATAAGTAACGAATTGCTGCATGATCCGTGTAGAAAATCACTTTGGACCCAATGATATACGAACGAAACTTATCACAAGCAAATACTAACACCAACATCTATTTCTCGGTGGTGGTGTAGTTTAATTGCGTATCATTGAAAGTTCGGCTCGCATAGTAAATAGCCCGGAAAATCTTGTCCCGTCGTTGACCTAGAACCGTACCAATGGCATAATCACTAGCATCACACATGATCTCGAACGGTTTATTCCAATCGGGCACAACCATGATAGGCGTCGAAGTCAACTTTTCCTTAATCAAATTAAAAGCCTGCAAGCATAACTCATCAAAATTGAATGGGGAGTCTTTCTCAAGTAGATTGCATAGCAGTTTGACAACTTTCAAGAAATCCTTAAAAAATCTCTGGTAAAACCTAGCATGGCCCAAAAAGCTACGAATCCCTTTTACATTCGTCGGTGGTGGAAGTTTCTTGATTGTCAAGATTATAGCCCGGTCGACCTCAATTCCCTAAGAAGATACTCGATGGCCTAAGACAATTCCTTCCTTAACCATAAAATGACATTTCTCCCAATTAAGAATAAGATTATTCTCTTCACAATGTTGTAACACCAGAGAGAGATTATGAAAGCAATGATCAAAAGATGAGCCCAATACCGAAAAATCATCCATAAAGATCTCCATTATCTCCTCCACTATGTCAGAGAAAATAGCCATCATGCATCTTTGGAAGGTTGCGGGGGCATTGCACAAACCGAATGGCATGCGACGAAAAGTAAAAGTACCATAGGGGCATGTGAAGGTCGTCTTTTTTTGGTCTTTAGGGGCTATAGCAATTTGATTGTAGCCCGAATACCCATTAAGAAAGCAATAGTAATTATACCCTGCCAATCGGTCTAGCATTTGGTCGATAAAAGGAAGAGGAAAATGATCTTTCCTTGTAGCTTTGTTGAGCTTCCTATAATTGATGCACACACGCCACCCCGTCACCGTTCTTGTAGGGATAAGCTCGTTGTTCTCATTTTTCACCACCATCATTCCATCCATTTTAGGGATGACTTGCACCGGGCTCACCCATGAACTATAAAAAATGGCATAAATGATTCCAGCATTGAGTAGCTTTAAAACTTCGGCTCACACAACTTCTTTCATAGCCGGATTCAATCTTCTTTGATGCTCAATTGATGGCTTGTAAGAGTCTTCCATAAGGATCTTGTGCATGCGAATTATGGGGCTTATGCCTTTGATGTCAGAAATTGACCAACCAAAGGCGGACTTGTGATTCTTCAAGACAAGTAGCAACTTCTCTTATTCTTCCGGGTTCAATGATGCCGAAATAATCACAGGATTAGTGGAATTCTCCCCCAAAAAGGCATATCGGTGATGCTTAGACAATTGCTTCAAGACCAACCCATCGTGAGATAAACTAGAAACATCCACAGAATCTTTAGAAGCTTCAAGACTAACCACCGAATAAAGATTATCCACTTGGGCTGTAAGATCCTTAATAGGTAACACTTCAAGAGCCAGAACATAATCTACAACACCTTTATCTTTTGCATAGTACTCCTCACCGAAATCCATCGTTGATGAAGAATTCAATAGGCAATGCTCCAAAGGATTGTCATGCATAATATCACGAATGAACTCCTTCACACAAGAATCTATCACTTCTATACGGTTGCAAGTGGACCTTTCCTCCGGAAACTTCAATGTATGGTAGATGTTGAACTTGACCTCTTCATCATTAAACTAAGTGTCAAATTCCCACTGTGCACATCAATCAAAGCTCTCTCGATAGCAAGAAATGGTTGAACAAGAATTATTGGGATTTCTCGGTCTTCCTCCATGTCAAGAACAACAAAATCCACCGGAAAGATGAACTTATCAACTTTGACCAACACGTCTTCAATGACTCCCCTAAGATAGGTGAGAGAACGGTCCGCCATTTGCAGAGAAATAGTAGTTGGCTTGACTTCACCAAGTCCCGATTTTTGGAAAACAGAGAGTGGCATAAGATTGATACTTGCACCAAGATCACACAAGGCCTTCTCGAACGTAGAGCTACCAATAGTGCATGGAATAGTAAAGCTTCCGGGATCCTTCAATTTTTGGGGTAACTTCCTTTGAAGAATCGCACTACATTCCTCCATGAGCTTCACTATCTCATAATCTTCCAACTTCTACTTCCTCGACATAATATTCTTCATGAACTTTGCATCGTTCAGCATTTGCTCCCATGTATCCGCAAAAGGGATATTGATATGAATATTCTTGAGAGTCTCAAGAAACTTGGAGAATTGGGTATCGAACTTCTTCTTTTGGAACCGTTGAGGGAATGGTAATGGGGGAGCAATGATTGGGGGATTCTCCGGAAAAGAGATAGAATCGGGCTTCTTAGTCTCCTTTTGTTGCTCTTCTACGACTTCATATTGTTTAGGGCCTTCCCGAGGTTTGGGAGCTTCGACTTCTTTTCCACTCCTCAAAGTGATAGCCTTACAATGGTATTTAGGATTAGTATCTGTGTCACTTGGAAATTTGCTGGATGATTGGCCTTTTATGAAGTGTGCAAGTTGCCCAATTTGAACTTCAAGAGACTTCACAGTTGCCCCCATGTTATGACAATGTGTCTCTATATTATCAAGTCTCGCCTCATCTTTGTTAAATCTTCCTCTAGTCTCAACAATAAAAGTACTCAAGAGGTCTTCCAACGATGGCTTCTTCTCGGCAATTGGTTGTTGAAATCCCGGTGGCGGTTGTAGAGCATTTCTAGGGTTAGCATAAGAAAGTTCTCATGATTGCAAAGTCCCGGATGGTAATGAGTAGGTAATTGTTGGGGCGGTAATTATAATTCCAGTTTTTCATAAAGTTAACTTGCTCTTGATCACTTCCATCACCAACATGAGAAGTATTAGCAACCATCGACGATTCTTGACTTGATGAAGCTTTTCTAGTAGTCAATGCCGAAATTTGATTAGACAAGGCTGAAACTTGTGCAGCAAGAGAAACCAATGGGTATACTTCGTACATTTCGACAACTTTCTTTGTTGAGGACCTCTCATTAGGCCATTGAGAGTTATTGGATGCCATCTCCTCCAACATTTGTTGAGCTTCCTCGGTGGTTTTAGACAACAAAATACCACTAGCCACTGCATCAACAATGGTTCTTGTTTGGCTATTCAACCCACCGTAAAATAATTGGATTTGAAACCAATCTTGATACCCATGTTGCGGACACCTCCAAATGAGGTCCTTGAACCACTCCCATGCTTCATAGAGAGGCTCGAAATCCAATTGCCGAAATTGAGCAATCTCTCCACGCAATTGTGATGTCTTCGATGGTGGAAAGAACTTGATGAGGAACCGTTGAGCCAAGTCTTCCCAAGTGGTGATACTTGCGCTTTGCACCGATTGTAACCAACCCCTCACTCGATCCCTAAGAGAGAACGGGAACAAGCGCAAGTGAATGACATCCTCCGAAACACCATTCAGCTTTACGGTATCACAAATCTCCAAGAAAGTCCCCAAATGAACATTCGGGTCCTCATGTGATAATCCCCCTGTAATACCTGGAATTTCATGTTGCCATTTTCCTTCTAAAAGAGGAATTATGAGCATATTTTATGATGTTTACGGAAAAAAAAACTCAGTTAAGAGTTTTTCACACGTTTTACGGAGTCTTATGGTCAATAAGACTCAGAATAGATTTTTAAGGTTAGAAAACGCATTTTCTGGTCGAAAGGGGCAATAAGGGACGTTTTTCCGAAAAGTCAAAGTTTGATTGAAAAGTCAACTTTGACCAAGAAAGTCAAAGTTTGACCAAAAGTGGTCAACGGTTGACTCGATAGTGAAAAATGATGCAGTATGAGAAAATACTGCAAAATATATCAGTATGGGCGAGATAGCCCAAATAGACAGTAGAAAATAAGAAACACCCTAGAAATCAAGTATCCCTAGCATTAGTTAAGGCCAGAATGACATTTTTAGACAAGAGATCACCCAAGAGGACTAATTCAAGTCAAAGGGCAAAATTGTCAAAATTCTCACTTTTGGGGCAAAAGTGTAAATTTTGGAAAATACGTGAAGTAAGCAAAGTGACGTCGTTAGATGATGTCACAATAAGGTATTGAATTACCTTGCAAGAAGAAATTAAGTACCAGCCACTTTTGGGGGTGAAAATGCAAAGATTTTGTCTTTCGGGGCAAAAATGTAAATTTGGAAATATGTGATTCAAGTATGAGAAAATCACATAAAATTATGAAAAGATTGATATTTGCATGGAAAGCAAGCATTATGGCCAATTTTGAAGTTTAGGGGCCTAAATGCAAAAATTTTCACTTTTGGGGCAAAAGTGTAAATTTTGGAAATTTGACGATATGAGCGTATAAAGTCACCGAGATGCTTATATCATAAAATAGGATGGGTGTGTTGATTTTTAGGACAATCGGACACCTAGAGGGCATTTTTGCAAGAATTTCCACTTTTTGGGGGTAAAAGTGTAATTTTGGAAAAGTTGTGAGGTAAGCCATGACATCAGCCATGACATCACCATTTCTAGCTCACTCTCTAGCTGTTGCTGAGCTGGGAACAGCCAGCCTCCAAGGGGGAGAAAAGCATGAAGAGTTGCAACTTTTGGGGTCAAAATTGAATTTCCAAAAGTTTGAAAAAATGCCTATAAATAGGACCTCATTTAGTGCAGAAAAAAAAAGAGGAAACACAGCCAAACCATGGCCAATTTCCTGCAGAAAAATCCGAAGCCATGAGGGAGAGAAGAAGGGAAGCCAAAAGTTGGAAAATCATGTGTGATCTGCCATGGAGGTGTGCACGGTTTGGAGCAGGGGAAAACCAAGCCAAAATCAGGAATTTTTCCAGATTTTGTGAGCTGAAGCCGTGGGGGAGAAGAGAGAAAGAGAGGAAAAATTTTCGGGTCCAAACCCAAGGGTGAGCCGAGCTTGTGAAGGAGAAAGCAACCATGGAGCCAAGGTGATTTTGTGCTTGGTGTTGGGGGGCTGATTTCGGCCATGAGAAGTGCAGAATTTTTGGAGAGAAAATTCATGGGTTTGGGGCTGCAAAGAGGTCGGTTTTGGCTGCAAGAATTCACCAAGCGTGGTGAAGATTTTTGGTGCAATTTGGAGCTCAAAAACCGTGAGCAAGAGCAGCCACAAGGAGGAGTTGATTTCGGCTTCATGAACCTTAACCAAACCCTAGAGTAAGTCATGGTAAAATCCCTCAAACCCTAAACTTCTTCCATGAGAATTGAATGGAAATTTATGCTATGTTTGTGTGTGTGCATGGTTGAAAATGGAGCCCAAATGGTGGGTGAGATTCGGCTGCAAAGAGGGGCAGCCAAGGGAGCATGGAGTTCGGCTCCCATTAGGGGGAACCATCTCCGAAAATCTCCAAGAGGTAAACCCTAACCCTAAGTTTTGGTTTAAGCATTAAATTGGAAATTTAATGGTATTTATGCAAGAAAATGTAAGAGCTTGAGCTCATTTAAGTTTGGTTATGTTTAGCTAAGGAATGATGCTTGATAAGGGTGTATGTCTAGCTAGTTAGTATGCATGATTTTGTGTGCATGTGTGCTATGTTTTATGCTTGCTTTAGTGCTTGGTTTGCATGGTTGAATGGTTGGTATTGTCCCTGCCCTAGGTGCAGCCAAGTGTGTCGTGTATGCTAGGGTGTTAGATTTTATTTCGGTTTGGTTCGTTGATGCCAATCCATGTGTATGCAACCCTCGACAAGTGTGCAAACCTAGGTTAGTAAGTTCCGGATTGGTTTGCATGACCATGTGGGGTGACATGTCCAAAGCATGTGGGACGTTAGACAACGCTGCATGTGATTGATTTAGGCTCCCGAGTGATCGGTTGAGTTAGCTCGCGACTTAGGATGCGTAAAATGAAAGTAAACCGAAAACTGGTAGGTTCGGACTAAACCTACCCAGTTTTCGTAAACGAAAAATAACAGGCCTTTAGAAGCCGAATTTGGGGAAACGTAAAACATGAAAGTTGTCCGAACAACTTTTTCTAAGGGTATACACGAGCCGTTTTTCAAAATAAGGCTCCAATGGCCTTCAAAAATGACAAAACCCGTAGCTAAACATTTAAGCTCCCAGACCCAGTTTCGTTTCAGGGTCAGCCAGTTTCAACTCAAAACTGGTACGTTTATAGGCCGAATTAGGATTTTCATAAAACACAAAAGTTTTAGCATTTTTCGAGGGCTAGAACTTTCATAAAGAAAACTTTTTCAGATAACGTACCAATTTTAAAATAAAAATTGTTTTACGAAGGGTGCTCAGGGAATCCGAAATCCCTGCACCACAAGTTTTATCAAGTGATGCTAGAAAATGGTTTTTCTATCTTAAACAAGTGTTTTGGCCATGAAAATCATTCCAAAGACGGTTTTCAACCTAAAATGAATTTACAAAGCATAAATCCAAGAGTTTGGATTTTATGACTCAAGTTATGAATTTTTACACAAAATGTGAAATTTTGGGATTATATCCCTAAGTATTTTCCAAGTAAGGAAAAACGATTTTTCAAGCAAAGTTTTAGCATACGATTAGTTCACGTGTGGTAACCGGGTGTTAGACCCAAGTTGCCGGGTCAAGCCTGAGACCCGAGAGGTTGACCCGAGAGGGTTGACCATAGTTGACCAAGGTTGACTTTTGGTTAAATAATAGTATGGGTCTAGTTTATCCTTACGGGTTATCCAAAGTAACCCCAAGGGATACGGTTTAAGCTCAACAAAAGGGTTATCAGATATAACCCGATAGTGCAGTTGTAGATAAGTTTAACCCTTAGAGGTTTAGTTTGGCTTAGCACGCCAGGTTACCGTTGGTAACCAAGTTAGATGCTTTGCACGTAAGGGACATACAACCAAGATCATGTAGACATGTTGGTTAGTTTACCTGCATTTTCACGAGATTTAAGTAGAACCTGTCATTGTTAAGCAGGCAGAACCTGCAGCTGTACCAGGAGTGGAACAGCACTAGGAAGGGACAGTTAAGCATGATGTCAGACGGAAAGGTAAGTACAATTCCGCCTACAGCATGAACACATGATAGTTGCATGAATAGGATGTCATGATTTAGGATGTTATGCAGTATATGTTATGATGTTATGCAGTATGTGTTATGATGTTATGCAGTATGTCCATGCATGTTAAGTATGTAGTATGTGTTATGTTCATGTTATGTAGTATGTTCATGTATGCATGTGAAGTTAAGTATGTCATGTAGTATGTATGAGCATGTTATGTTTTATGTTAAATATTGTGGCATCACAAAGCATGTCCACTATTAATAAGTCACATGGTAAGCAAGAGTAAGATAAGTAGGACATGTTGTGTTGTACTGACTTGCCTCCGTGGTAAGTTAAAACGGCATGTTCCATGGTTTGACTTGATAGGGAAGGGCTGCCTCCACTACTCCATGTTAAACTTTGTGTTTCATGGTTTGAGATGGTCTGGTCGGACCACCTTCAATCACTCCATGGTTACATACCTAAGTACATACACACATGTTATAGTAACAAGATAAGATCAGTAGAAAGACTATAAATGATTTTAATAATAAATCATAATTGGTTCACGCTTTTGATGCATTAGTTGCATGCGAATAGGACGTTGTGCTTACTGAGTTTTTTAGCTCATTGCTTACGTTCATGCTGTAGGTAAGTTTCCTACCGGCACTTCCCGCTACAAGCTGTGGAGAGATGGCGCAACAGAATGTGAAATGTGGGTATGGACTGCTACGGGGTTTCCGAAATGCGTTTAAAAGAAAATGTGTTATCATTTTGTTTTCAGTGTGTACGTATGTTTAGTTTTCAGTTTCAGTAAGTTATGGCACGAGTTGCCTCTTTCAGATTATGTATGTATGCTAGCTTTCCTCATAGGTGAAGGCTAGGTACTCGAGTGAGTACACTTTAAGCAGTAAGGTTTTATGAAAGAAAAGTAGTTTTCAGTTACGTTTAACTTGTGTTAAAGTTTTATGTTTTCTGCAATAGAAGTTTTCTAGTCACGATTTTAGAAAGAGAAAGAAAAAAAAATTTACTCTAAAAATTTGGGTACTTATTTTTTTTTCAAGACAAGTAAGTAAGTTTAAGTAATTGTCGCGACTCGAACCCAACCACAGGTTCGCGCGGTCAGACACCGCGTGGATCTGGGAGGCGGTAAGTCGGGGCGTGACACCCCCATATTGATTTTGTTGTACCATGCTGATAAGAGTCGGCTTCAACTCAAAGTTGTTAGCATTGATAGCTTGCTTTTGGATTCCCGAATAGTTGTCATTCACAACGGGCTTGAAATAGTCCCTCAAAGCCCGTTGTTGATTATTATTGTTCTCCCGATCACCCATAAGTTAAGCCTCGTTATTCTTCTTTCGCTTCCTTATCTTCTGAAGAGTCCTTTCGATTTATGGATCAAGTGGTACTAGTGTCGGATTTTGGGCTCCTCGGATGAACTGTCACAAATACAAATTTAACAAGTTTAAAACAATTAAAATAAAAGAAATGCCTAAATTAAAACCGAATCACTTGGTTGCAATATTAGCTAGAATTAACAAAATTTTCAATCCCCGGCAACGGTGCCAAAAACTTGTTGCGTGGTTATCTTCGTGTGTGCTCGCAAGTGAACGAATCGCCACAAGTAATAAAGTGACAATATGTCAAGAATCATCCCACAGAAATTGAAATTAAGAAAAACTAACTAAGTACTACAATTAAAAGGACTCAATTTTATCTAAGCTAATGAAATTAAGGGGTTTTGAAACAAGTAATTAAAGTAGACAATTAAATTAAACTAAGATTAAGCAAAATAAAAGCAATCGAAAATGTGGATTGAAGGGAACTCGATGGTGTGTAAGGCTAGGGGGTTTTGATTTCACTTGACTTAACTTTGCTTATCCAATTCAAGACTTGTTAATCGAATTCATTCAAATCATTAATCATAGGCGACAAACTTTAATTCCACTCCCTCTCCCGCATGCCGAGTATAATAATATGCAGAATTTAATCAAATTAATATCCCTATTAACTCAACCAATTAAGCACTCATTGCGCAATCCTATTTTAGTGATTACCCAAGTCATATTAGCCTTCCGAACTTAATATTACTATGAGTTGTGTTTCCCAATTCCCAATATATGAAATTAACTCTCCCGAGCCCAATTTCACACATCTAAAAACTCTAATTTAACGGTAAATAAAAATAGGAAAAGAAAAGCATAGAAAAACACAAACAATTCGGAATGGGATTCAATCAACAAGCACTAATTTTATCATAACAAAGTCATCATCAAACTACATCATACCCCCTAGCTTAGAAAGTTAGCTAGACATCAAAATTCTCAAATCCAAAACAAAATCTGAAACAAAAATCAAACCCATATTCAAACACGAATTCAAAGAGTAAATGCAAGTTCAAGAGCTACAAAGAGGGAAAAGAGTAGAAAGAAGAAAAACTAGTTGAAGAACAAGCTCCTAAGTCTTCAATCTTCTTCGATCTCCAAGAAAAGCCCTCAAACCCTAGAAATATTCTCTCTATTCTTCATCTCAGGTTCTGTGTCTCCAGCCTCTCTCTCTCTACTCTATTTTTCGCACCCTTCCTCTTCTTTTGTTCGTGAGAGTTCTAGGTGGAGAGAAGGCGCACGCTGGAGGCCTTAGAGCACGCGGTTGCGCGCTTAGAGGTCGAAGGGGGCGCGCCTGGAGCGTGCTAACTAGGTCGCTCGCTAGTGGGCGCACGGGCACTAGGCGCGCGGGGGTTGGGTGTGCGGGCTGGGCGCGAGGGCCTTCTAACTTGGAGAGTGGGCGCGTGGGTGGCGTCCTTGGAGGCACGGTCGCGCCTCCGCTGTGGGCTAAACCTTGATTTCTCATCTCCAATTCTTCCAAAATCCAATTTTTCCCTTTGTTAATCTGAAACACTCACAAACACATTAAACCTACCAAAAAAAAACTTAAAGATTTTGTAAATTATCTAATTTTAGAACATTAAATAAGTGAGTAAAAAGCTCACTTATCAATGGTCAAAGTTACAGTACTTTCCAAAATCCTAGAACCTTCTAAAACAGCTTTTACATCTCTGAAGTGGGTGGCTTGCCAAGGACTTGTCCAAAGCAAACAACTAGAGTAAATGTAGAGAAACATCTCGTCTCTGGAGTCAGACTAGGGACTACTCCGTAGATTGGTCAAATAATGTCTTGGTCTTTGGAGTGGTTGACTTACCTGTGAGCTTCTAGAACCAACCTTTTGGGCCACAATAAAGAAGAGATGGGCTCTTTGGGCTATCACTTATGGGGAATATATATAATTTGGTCTACCTAAGGTAAGAGAATGGGTTTTCTTGATTATTTCTCGATCACCCATTTATTGTGACAAGCCAATTTGAAACCCCACAAGTAGGATCAAAAACTAATTTTGACAAGGATAAATGGGCCAATTTGATTACTCATGGCCCATCAAACCACGACCTATGCGAGTTCCCCAAGTGTGACGTAGGTCCACGAAACGAGCTCACTTGCACCATAGGATACGAGTATTGGGCTTGACCTTTATGAGAAGGCCTCGTACAAAAGCAAGTATCGACATTAACCGTTGGTTGGACAGGCTATTCAGTGAAGTGAGATAGTCTGGATGACAATCATCACAATAGATCCTCACACTTGATTCTTCGGAGCTAAATGTGATGTCTTTTTGGCTTGCTTCGGAGACTTACTTGTTTTCGTTTGATGGTTCAATGGCCATTTGGAGTTTGTAAAAAAAAAAAAAAAAAAAAAATCCTTGTCAATGTAAATTAAGATATGACTGTGGAAACTTAAAACAGTGTCTCCAGAGATTCTTAAGAATGCTTCAAAGACAAACAAGAAAGACAATCATAGCCAAAGACTTTAGGGTTATTCAGAGGTTTGTGTTAAAATGGCATTTGGGTGGAATTTGGTGATGACTCCAGAGACGAAGCCTGTGTACAACAAAATATCGCTCAGAGATGATATGGCCAGTGTTTAGCAGAAATCACATGTTTCAAGAATTAATTACATACTCCCCATCCTTCTAATTTTTATCTCAAAATAATTTTGAATTAAGAAAGTAGATCGAATATGTAAATGATGTAGATAAGCAATACATGAGTGAGAGATTGTATGAATAGAGATAATTAAATAACTTGAAGATATAAAACAAGATAAGGACAAGTGATGAACCTTTTGAGCTTTTTGCAGGAGAACGAACCATGTTTGAGATAGTTCACTTTAGGGCTTTAAGTGGCTTTGTGAAGCCCCAAGTGGCTTTATGAAGCCCCGAGCTACTCCTAGACGATCACGGATTGTGGACAGTTTCATGAATGCTTTTTGGTAGATGGTGCTTCAAAGCTGAAGTCTCTAGAGATGAATTCTCTAGAGCTTATGTGAAGTGGAATGATGTATATAAAGATGATGCCTCCAGAGCTGACATCTTTGGAGATGGTTTCTCTTGCATGTTGATGAAATCTTACATATCTTGTTCCTCGATATCAGATGAAGCATTCATGTAGCTCGCTTGAAGTGACTCTGGAGATTAAACGCAATATTGTTGTAGGCGAGACAAAACATCTCTAGAATAATCTCGTACAAAGCAATGAACCATAATGGTGATATTGCATAGATGAAACAAGGTTTGAAGGAAACAAATAATTATTAAGTGAGTCTCTAGCATGATAGCCCCATGCTTCTTGCTCCGGAGATGCATAAGACATGACTAAAATGATGTGCATGTGATAAACTTAACATAGATAAAGAGAAAGAGCTCAAGTTAGTTATGTTATGGATAAACATGGTAATATGTCGATAATAGAAAGATGAGATGCTAAGTGTAATTAAGCTGCTTAAATATCAAACAAATCTGTAGTGCATAGTCCCTAGTCATTTACACTTTTTAGATGAGCAAACCAATGGAAAGATAAACTTAAGTGATAAGCCCTCAAGTGTAATCAAGATAAGCAACTGTTAGGTAAGATGACGAGGTACTAAGCATAAGCAATCATCAAGCAAGTCTCTTGACGGGTAGCATCGAGCTGGGCACTCCAGAGATGAACAAAGTAGAAGTATAACAAGAATTGGCGATGTGCCTTTTAAGTGTGATCAAGACAATCAAGCATCAGCTAGGGAGACAAGGCATTGACCATAATCAACAATCAAGAAATTCTTCAGAGGGACATCCCCATGCTTTGTGCTCTGGAGATGCACAAAGTAGTAGTATGTTATGGCTAGGGAGCTAAGACACATACCAAAATCAACAATAAAGTAAGTCTTTAGAGGGACATCCCCGAGTTGTGTGTTCCGGAGATGCACAACACAATAGTATGGTAAGGCTAGGTGATGGGCCCTTTAAATGTGATGATGACAATCAAGCAATAGCTAGAGTGTGAAGGTATCAAGTAATTCTCCAGAGGGACAGCTCCAAGCTATATGTTCCAGAGATAAACAAAGCAATGATGTCATGAAATTGAGCAATGACTTTAAGTGTAATCAAGACAATTGTAAGTTCACTAAGTAGGGAACAAGTCATTAAGTACCTTCCCTTGACTTTTCTTGATTGAGCTGATGGGTTTTGTTGAAGAGGAGATGTAGCCATGTTGGTCTCTCACCTGGTGGTATGAATGAGGCTCTGGAGCTATAGTTTAAAGATTGATGAACATGTTGAGACATTGGGCGTGAGGTATGCTCAAATGGATGGCTTAAAGCTAGATGCTGTGTATTGTAGATCAAGTGTAGTTACTCCATAGATTAGATTATGCTGCTCCAGAGATTAGATAATGTTGTGCCAACAGTCCAAAAAGATGTCATTGTCAATAAGATAAAAGAGCTTTGGAGGCCATATGAAGTAGTATCATAGACTAGATAGGATAGCTCTAGAGAAAGAACAATTTAGACTAGATTAGACAACTCCAGAGATCAGATAATGTGGCCCTGGATATAATACGAAGCGTCATTGTGGAGAAGAAGTAGCTTTAACGACCATATGAAAGAGAGTCTTAGATTAAATAGTTATGGAGACCATATCAGGTATAATGATTATACTAGATGAGATAACTCTAGTGATGTAGCGATGTTGACCAAATTAGATTGCTACGGAGATCACATGATGATGAAGCAATGTACAACAGAAAAGATAACTCCAAAGATCATATGATGAAGTGATGTAGATAGGAAAAGATGCATCTAGAGATCATATGATGAATTGATGAAGATTGGATAAGATAGCTCCAGAGACCGCATGATAAAGTGATGTGGATCACAAAAGATGACTCCGAAGGTCACATAAAGTGATGTGGATCTGAGAAGATAACTCTAGAGATCACATAGTGAAGTAATGCAAATCAGAGAAGATGACTCTGGAGATCATATCATAAAGTGATGCAGATAAGATAATATAGCTCTGGAGATTACATGAGGAAGTGATGTAGATCAGATAAGATGGTTCCAGAGATCACATAATGAATTGATGTAGATTGGATTAAATAGGTCCAGAGATCACATGACGGAGTGATTCATATAACAGAAAATTCCTCACATGAAGTGATGCAGATCGGACAAGATAGCTTTGGAGATCACATGACGAAGTAATGCGGATAAGAGAAGATAGCTTCGGGGATCACATGATGAAGTAATGCGGATAAGAGAAGATAGGTCTGGAGATCACACTATAAAGAGATGTAGATATACAAGAGAGCTCTGGATATTAGATGATGCATCTCTGGACATCAAATAATGTTGACTAGAGAAGATAACTCCAAAGATTAGATAATGTGATGTTGTGTACTTCACAAGTTTGAGTGTAAGCAGGTGAAGAGCCATCACAAATAGAGGAAGCAGACGATATGCTATGTGCCTCCGATGAAGTTAGAAGTGGCGGAAAGTGACCGCACACATAGATGATGCTCCACGTGACCATGGCGTAACGTGACCGCGCACTTGGAGACAATGTGGCCATGGCATAAAGTTACTGCACACTTAAATGATGCTTTATGTGACTATAGCGTGAAGTGAACAAGCATGTTGAGACAATGTGGCCGTGGCCTAAAGTGACTGCACACATAAATGATGCTCTATGTGATCGTGGCGTAAAGTGACTTCACACGTAAAGAGTGCTCTATGATGCAATTGGTGCGAGCTCGGGCACCACACGCATCAAGGAAACAAGAGATAAGTGTCACGTGTTTAGGGTGTGCACGAGCACCACACACTTCTAATACTTAGAAATAGGGTGCCATATGCGAATAGGGTGACTTTGGCATCGCCCACATCGGGGCATGTAAGGGCTACAAGGCCTCTTAGAAGATGACATCTGGGTTATTCAATTAGTCTCTAGAGGCGAAGCTCTGTGTTGGAGATGAAGGCTTGAAGGCAAGCCTTATGGAAAGCTTGATGGGTGTTGAAGAATGGGAGGTCTTCGGAGTTAGCCTCGAGTGGTATATACACTAGAGACACTATTTGTAGTGCCATTCCTTGTTTGGTGAACAAGGTAACTTGGCCAGTACCTTTGGCAAGGAATAAGACTTTGACGGTGATGGATGGAGTATATGGCTAAGCTCTGGAGATGTAGGAATATACTTCAGAGGTGTAGGTAAAACTCCAGAGATATGAGACTATACTCTAGATATGCAGGCCAAGGCTTTGAAGACACCATGTTAGGCTCTAATGGTAATCAATAGAAAAGACATGAAAAGGCTCTGAAGACACGAGAAAGTACTCAAATGTGCAAACAAGGGTTTGGAGACTTAAGACAATACTCCAAATATGTAGGAAAAGGCTCTGGAGACACGGGTTAGGTTACGAAAGGCATTGATGAAGTATGACAAGACTTTGAAGACATAAGCAAATACACCAAATGTGATAACCAGATTTTCATGATAGCCATTTTCCTTCTTTAAAGGAATAATGAGCATATATTGATGTGTTTTCGGAAAAATCAGTTAAGAGTTTTTCATACGTTTTACGGAGTCTTATGGCTCAATAAGACTCAAAACAGATTTTTAAGGTTAGAAAACGCCTTTTCTAGTCGAAAGGGGCGATAAGAAACATTTTGCCGAAAAAGTCAAAGTTTGACCGAAAAAGTCAACTTTGACCGAAAAAGTCAAAGTTTGACCAAAAGTGGTCAACAGTTGACTCGATATTGAAAAATGCTGCGGTATGAGAAAATACTGCAAAATATGTCAGTGTGGGCGAGATAGCCCAATTAGACAGTAGAAAATAAGAAAACACCCGTAAAATCAAGCATCCCTAGCATTAGTTAAGGCCAGAATGGCATTTTAAGTCAAGAGGTCACCCAAGAGGACCAATTCAAGCCAAAGGGCATAAACGTCAAAATTTTCATTTTTAGGGGCAAAAATGTAAATTTTGGAAAATATGAGAAGTAAGCAACGTGACATCGTTAGATGAGGTCACAATAAGGAAATAATATGTTTTGCAAGAAGAAATAAGAAATAGTCATTTTCGGGGACGAAAATGTAAATATTTTGTCTTTCGGGGCAAAAATGTAAATTTTGAAAATATGTGATTCAAGGACGATAAAATCACATAAAATCATAAAAGAATGATATTTGATGGAAAAGCAAGTATTATGGCCAATTTTGGAATTTAAGGGCCTAAATACAAAAATTTTCATTTTTGGGGGCAAAAATGTAAATTTTGAAAAATTGACGAAATGGACGTATAAAGTCACAAAGATGATTATATCATCATTTAGGATGGGTGTATTGATTTTTAAGACAATCGGACACCTAGAGGGTATTTTTGCAAAATTGCCATTTTCGGGGGCAAAAATGTAATTTTTGAAAAGTGGTGACATAAGCCATTAGCTCAGCCATGACCTCACCTTTTCCAGCTGTAGATGAGCTGGAGTGGAGCTGTTTCTGATCAGGTCCAGCCGTGAGCCTTGGAGGAGAAAAGGCCAAAAAATGAAGAGTTATGGGGTCAAAATTAATTAAGTAAAAAGGTGGATTATATCCCTTTTTGTTCAGCTGTGGGAGTCGGCTGAAGGAACTAGAAAAACCCAGAAGAAAGCAGCAGCCATGCCTCCTTCCTCAGAAAAATCCGAGAGAGCCAAGAGGAAGAGGAAGAGCAAGAGAAAATTAGAGAAATCTCATGTGTGATCACTATGGGGGAGCTCGGTTTTTGGAGCATGAAGAGCCAAGCAAATCTGGAAATTTTTCCCCAGATTTGCAGACCTGAAACCGTGGAGAAGAGAAGGAGAAGTGAAGAAAAATTTCAGTCCATCCATAGAGGGAGAGCCGAGCAAGAAAGGAGGAGCCAACCAAGGTGCCTAGGGTGAGTTTTGTGCCTTGTGTGTGGGCTGTTTTCAGCCATGGAAGTGCAGCAAGATGGAGCAAAAAAATTCGTGGGTTTGGCTGCATGAAGGGTTCGGTTTTGGACAGCAGTGGATCACCTAGTTGGTGCAGATTTTTGAAACAATTTGGTGAGCCAAAACAGCAAGCAAGATCAGCCCAAGGAGATGCAAAAAAATTCGGCTCCAAGAACCTAGGGTAAGTCATGGTAAAGTCTCTCAAACCCTAGAAATTTTCATGCACAAAATTGATGGTTAATTGTGTGTATGTATGTATGTTTCATGGCTAAAAAATGGAGCTCCATTTGGTGTGGAGAAACCGGCTGCAAGGAGGAGACAGCCAAGGGACAGCCACTGCAAGCAGTGGAGTTCGGCTCCTTTGGTGTGGGTCAACTCCGAAAATTTGATGAGGTATAACCCTAACCTAAGCTTTGGTTTGAGCAATTAAATTGGGAGATTTATGATGTATTTTTAAGCCAATATGTAAGAGCTTGAGCTCATAATTTTTGGTGAATGCTAGGGCTATGATGGATGCTTGATAGGGTGTGTATGTCTAGCTAGATTAGCATGCTAGGTTTGTGTGCTTGAATTTCTGTTTTGTGCATGGTTTATATGCTTGCTTATTGCTTGGTTTGCATGGTTGTTTGGTTGGTTAGGTCCCTGATTTTGGTGCAGCCAAGTGTGGCTCATGAGCTAGGTTTAGTTCGGTTTGGCTTGTTGATGCCGAACCCATGTGTATGCAACCTTGATGCAATGCAAACCTAGGTTCGTAGTCCGGTTTGGTTTGCATAGCTATGTGGGGTTAACATGTCCAACGCATGTGGGACGTTTAGATAACGTGCATGTTGATTTTCTAGACTCCCGTGTGATCGGTTGAGTTAGAAGCCGAAAATAGGACACGTAAAAACAATGTAACACGAAACTGGCAGGTTCGGATCCAACCTCCCCAGTTTTCGTAAAATAAAAATAAGAGGCCCTTAGAGGCCGAAATTGGGAAAGTGTAAAACACAAAAGTTGTTCGGAACAACTTTTGCTAGGGGGATGCGCGAGCCGTTTTTCAAATTAAGGCTCTAAAGGCCTTCGAAAACACTAAAACCCGAGGCTCAAGCAATGACGTCCCCAGACTTAGCTCGTTCCAGGATCAGCCAGTTTCAACTCGAAACTGGTACTGATCTAGGCCGAATCAAGATTTTCACAAAACACAAAAGTTTTAGCATTTTTCGAGGGCTAGAACTTTCGTGAAGAAACCTATTTCAGATTACGTACCAATTTTAAAGTAAAAATTGTTTTATCAAAGGTGTTCAGGAATCCGAATTTCCTGAACCACAAAGTTAATAAGTGTTTTGAGAAAAATGATTTTCTACCTCAAATAAGTGATTTTGATTACGAAAATCGTTCCAATGACGGTTTTCGACCTAAAATGAATTTACAAAACATAAAATCAAGAATTCGGATTTTATGATGCAAGTTATGAATTTTTATACAAAAGTGAAAAAAAATGGGATTTTTCCCTAAATAATTTCTAAGTATGGAAAATAGGAGTTTTTCAAGTAAGTTTTTAAGTATACGTTAGCTTACGAGTGGTAACCGGGTGTTAGACCCGAGTTGCAGGGTCAAGCCCGAGACCCGAGAGGTTGACCCGAGGAGGTTGACCACAGTTGACCAAAGTTGACCATGGTTGACTTTTGGTTGACTTTTGGTGTAGAGTTAGAATATCCTCACGGGTTACCCAACGTGACCCTAACGGATACCGATAGCTAAACTAAAGGGTTATTAGATATAACCCGATAGATGCAGATTAAGATTAGCAACCCTTAGAGGTTAGATTGGCTTAGCACGCCAGGTTACCAAGAGTAACCGAAATAGACGCTTTGCACGTAAAGGGACATACAACCAATGCCATGTAGACGTGTTGGTTAGTTTACCTGCATTTCACGATATTAAGTAGAGTCTGTCCTATGTCAAGCAAGCAGAACCTGCAGCTGTACCAGTAGTGGAACAGCACTAGGATGGGACAATCAGTCAAGCACGTATGACGGAAAGGTAAGTACAACTCCGCCTACGGCATGAACGCATGTTAGGATGTCATGTTATGTATGCATGTAGGGTATGTTCATGTATATATGCATGTTAAGTATGTTATGTGCTATGTCCATGTTATGTTATGCTATGTATGTTATGTGTAAGTATGTTATGTATGTTATGTGTTATGTATGTTATGTATGTGTTAAGTATGTATGCATTATGTATGCCATGTAGTATGTATGTATGTTTAGCTAAGTTTATGTTTATGCAGATGCACGTTTATGTTCTATGTTATTATTGTGGCATCACGAAGTATGCTCACTAAAGATAAGATACATGGTAAAATATGAGTTAAGTTAATTAGGACATGCTGTGTTGTACTGACGTTACCTCTGTGGTAAGTTAAAACGGCACGTTCCATGATTTGATTGATATGGAAGGGCTGCCTCCACTACTCCATGTCAAGCTTTGTGCTTCATGGTTTGAGTTGGTATGGTCGGACCTCCTTCAATCACTCCATGGTTACGTACCGAAGTACATACACACATGTTTTAGGAGCAAGATAAGATAAGATAGATTCAGTATAGAAACCATAAATGATTTTTAATAATAAATCATAATTGGTTCACGTTGTTATGCATTTAGATTGCATGCGGATAGGATGTTGTGCTTACTGAGCTTTTTAGCTCATTGTTTATGTTCATGCTGTAGGTAAGGTTCCTACCGGCACTTCCTGAACAAGCTGTGGATAGATGGCGCAACAGAATGTGAAATGTGGGTATGGACTACTACGGGGTTTCCGAAAGGCGTTTAAAAGAAAATGTGTTTTCATTTCATTCAGTATGTATGCATGTATGTTTAAGTTAAGTTATGTATGTATGCTAGCTTTCCTCATAGGTGAAGGCTAGGTACTCGAGTGAGTACATTTTAAGCAGTGAGGTTTTATGAAAGAAAAGTAGTTTTTAATTACGTTTAACTTGTCTTAAAGTTTTATGTTTTCCGCAATAAAAGTTTTAAGTAACGATTTTTAGAAAAGAAAGAAAAAAAAATTTACTCATGAAATCGGGTAACTTTATTTTTCATAACAAGTCAAGTAAGTAAGTTTAAGTATGTTAATGTCGCGGTCCGCAGCGAACGCTCCAGGTTTGCGCGGTCGGACTCCGCGTGGGTCTGAGAGGCGGCGAGTCGGGGCGTGACACCAAAGGTGCAGGCAAAAGCTAGAGACATAAGGCAACACTCTTGAGATGCAAGGTCAGATTCTGACGACATGAGAAAACACTCCATAGTCATAGGGAATGGCTCTAGACACACCATGTTAGGCTCGTAGGTAATCGATTAAGTGCATGAAAAGGCTTTAGAGACATGAGTAGTACTATAGGCAAAGATTTGGAGATATGAGGCAATATTTCAGAGATGTAAAGCAAGGCTTAGAAGACACAGGTCAGACTGCAAAACACAATAATGAAGTATGACAAGGCTCTAGGCTAGTTTGGTTGTAGATGAAACTGTTGGTGTTCCTCCATATTTGGAGAAGGTATAAGACTGGGTCTATAGGCCATGTACCTTTCTTCTCTAGGGCGAGCAGGTTATTATGGATGAGGTTTATGAGTTTGGAAATGGCTTCGGTAGGTAACATATGAATCATGGTGGTGATGATCAATGAGCTAAAGACGCTTTTATAGGATCACCCGATGTCGAATGCAGAAGTCGAACACATTTAAGTGTAGTATTTCCTCTAGTTGTTTGAGAGGACTCGAACATTACATTCATCTACTTGGCAGGGTCTAGAGATTTTGACTCTAGAAAAGGGCAATCTAGAGTGAGAATCTCTAAAGGGAGTACGAACATCACTTTCTTATACTTGGTTGGGTCTAGAGATTTTGCCTCTGGAGAAGGGCTTTCTGGTGTGAGAATTTTTGGGAAAGAACGGACATTGTTTTCTTTCCTTTCAGCTAGGTTCGTAGCTCGACTCTAGAGAAGGTCCAATTGGAGTGAGAATCTCCGGAGGGAGGCATGAACACTACTTTCTTCCACTTTGTAGGGTCTGGAGATTTTGAATTCAGAGACAGCCTTTCTAGAGTGAGAATCTTTGGAGGGAACATGGATGTTGTTTTACTTCGCTTAATAAGGTTTGGAGATTTTGACTCTAGAGACTAGTTCTTTGGAGGGGGAATATCTGGAGGGAACATAAACATTGTTTTCATCCTCTCGATGGGGTCTGTAGATTTCAACTCTAGAGAAGGCTCTCTAGAGCAGGAATTTCCAGAGGGAGCATGAACATTCCTTTCTTCCACTTGGTAGGGTCTGGAGATTTTGAATCTAGAGAAGGGCTCTCTAGAGTGAGAATCATTAAAGGGAGCACAGATATTGTTTACTTCCTCTCAGTATGGTCCAAAGATTTTGACTCTGGAGACGGACTCTCTCTAGTGAGAATCTCTAGATGGAGCACATACAAGGTTTTCTTCCCCTTGATGAGGTCTAAAGATTTTGACTGTAGAGATGGGTTCTCAAGAGTTAAAATCTCTAGAGGGAGCACAAACATTTTTTTTTCTCCCTCGATGGGATCCATAAATTTCAACTCTATAGAATGGCTCTCTGTAGTGAGAATCTCCAGAGGGAGCACAGACATTGTTTACTTCCTCTCGGTAGGGTCTGAAGATTTCAACTCTAGAGATGGGCTCTCTAGAATGAGAATCTCGAGTGGGAGTGCAAACATTGTTTTCTTTCTCTCCACGAGGTCCGAAGATTTCGACTCCAAAGAATGGCTCTTTGGAGTGAGAATATCTAGATGGTGTATGGATATTGCTTTCTTCTACTCAAAAGAGTCCAGAATTTCAACTCCAGAGAAAGGCTCTTTGGGTTGAGAATCTTAGGAGGGAGCACGAATGTTGTTTTCTTCTTTTATGTATGGTTTGGTGGTTTCGACTACAGATAAGGGCTCTCTAGAGTGAAAATCTTTGAGGGAAGCACAAATGTTGTTTTCTTCTTCACGGTAGGGTCCAGAGATTTTGAATCCATAAAAGGTCTTTTGGAATGAGAATCTCCAAAGGGAGCATAGACATTGCATTCTTCCTCTTTGTGGGGCTCATAGATTTCGACTCCAGTGTTGGACTCTCTCGAGTGAGAATCTCTGGAGGAATAACAACTATAGCTTTCAATGGTATGCATGTCATGTTTTGTAGTAGATTCTTCAATATGTCGAGAGGTTCCACCTTGAGCAAGTTGAGTTCTCTTAAGCTTGGAAGTTATAGCGATTTGGCATCCTAACTTCCCTGGTGGAGTCATAATGTTGATTGGGCCCAGTAGATCTAGTGGGTGACGTGTCGGGGGTGTCAATGTGGAGATCTTTGGCTGATTGGTGATGGATTAGATGTGGCTACAAATGTTGAAGAGTTAAAGAAGAAAGTATGATAGGGCCTCCATCATGATTTGGGTTTGATTAGGCCCAAAGGAAATCAAAGAATGATGGCTCCTAAGACGACCTCTGTTGCCAAATCACTGAGAAAATCTGCAAGAAAACACAAGAGAATCGACTAAAAGAAACCAATGAGATCGAAGAAAGGTGGGAGGAGTAATCGAATTGTTGATGTAGATTCTAGTAAGGTAAGACAGGGTTGTTGTCTTTAGAGTGTTTCTTGGTGTGACTCAAGGTTGCTCTGGAGATGAAGACCAGTTGCCTCCGGAGACGAAATTTGGTAATTCCTGAAAATGATCTAGAAATAAAGAAGTTGATGCCAATGATGGAGTTTGTAAGTTTCTAGCACTAAAAGTATAACGACCCCTCACGAACCGTTACCGTTGACTCCTTAGTTAACATTCATCTCCTATTAAATTGCGGAAAATATTAAGCTTGAAATAAAAACATTTACATAACAGAAAACTTTAATTAGATAATTTTAGAAAACTCTAGAAAATTTTTTTTTTGCTATATAAAAATTAAACTTCATAATTAATTTATATATTTTTTTTTAAAACCCACTTCATGAAATAAAATTAAAATCCATATGAAGTATCCAAATAAATAATAATAAACTAAAGTCTCAAAACTTTATTGGAAATTAAAAATGTCCATTTCATGATCGTTCCTCCCGTTTTCCTATCACGTATCGTCCCGTTATCCGCTCCAAGCTCATCCAACACTACATCTTACCCTTTCCTTTATCTGCAATATGAATTAACTTATATAAGCAAGGACTTAGTAAGACACTTGAATCTCACAAATGTAAATAAATAATTTTCTTTTATCATCATAAATATAAACATCATTTAAAAACCTTTTAACTTTTAAAACCGTCATATATTGGGTCCAGCGTTGTACCATCATAGCGCGCTAGTCACGGAAGGGTTGGGGTAGCAAATCCCAAACCAACGATGACAAAAGTCCGCTCACCGGACAACATCATCATCATCATCATCATCATCATCATCATCATCATCAAGGGTGTACAACGCCATTTTAAAACATAAAATACATATACATACCATATATATATACTTTTCATCAAAACGTCATCATAGAAGAAGTATTATTTAAGAACATTATAACATCGTCATCAATATCAAAACATATACTTCTCAAATTTTTATTCATGTTGTAGGTGAGAATGTACTTACTTAAATGCCTTACTTAACCTTTTCAAATTTTTCGATGGTGACACGCGATTGAGGTCTCGAGTGCTTGTCTTTAGAACCGTTCATGCCATGAGTAATAAATATAACAAAATCAACAAAAGCTCATAATAATTCATCAAACACATCCATCATATCGTAGTAGTGCCTAAAAGGCCTATTTCATCATTTAATAACATCACAACACAAAAAAATTGAACAATTTCATGAAATTTTAAATCTTAACCGAATCTGCCAATTAGACCTTTGTCCCTTCAAAAATTCATAACAATTAATACAGAGCTCCAAATGATCTAAAACAATTTTAAACGAAATTAGACATCTAGATCTTTCTAACAATATCAAATTTGTTAAAAATGGAGACCGTTTGGATCCTCAAAAACAGTTTTGAAAATAGGCCGCTAAAATTGTATAGAATCTGGCAGTCGGACCTCTACCTATTTGAAAAATCATAAAAATTCACATATATCTCCAAATGACCTAAAACTGATTCCAAATGAAAATAGACATCTATAGCTTTCTAAAAATATCAAATTTGTTTAAAACAAAGACCGTTTGGATTCTCAAAAATAGTTTTGAAATCTGATCATTAAAATTTACCAAACCTAGCAGTCCGACCTCTGCCTATTTGAAAAATCATATAAATTCATACATAACTCCAAAGGATGTGAAACTAATTTCAAACAAAAATAGACATCTAGGGCTTTCCAAAAATATCAAATTTGTTAAAAACAGAGACCATTTGGATTCTCAAAAATAGTTTTGAAATTTGATCATTAAAATTTTACCGAACTTGGCAGTCCGACCTCCGTCTATTTGAAAAATCATAAAAATTCACACATAACTCCAAAGGATGTGAAACTGATTTCAAACGAAAATAGACATCTAGGGCTTTCCAACAATATCAAATTTGTTAAAAACGAAGTCCATTTTCACCCTTAAAAACCATTTGAAATTCTTATTTTAGAATCTGAAAATTTCAGTGCAGTGGTTAAATCTGAAAAATATAAAAAATTTTCACCACAATATACATGATTCATACACACACACATATACACAAAATAGCCCTAAGACATCTTTCTAATATTTAAAATTATTCAATCCCCAAGGAATCCTAAACAAAATAAATAATAAAATCATTCTCGTCATCAAACAATACCGGAACATACCTTGAAACTCTTGAATTTTCGATTTGGAAGGATTTGGAGGTTTGGCATAAATTTTTTTTTTTTTTTTCTGTTTGTGTGTGTGAGAAATTGGAGAGTGCGAGGAGAGGGAGAGAGAGAGAGAGAGAGAGAGATTATGTAAATGAGTATTGAAAAGAAGGAATTAAAGCAATATACCCTATTAAATCATGAGCTCTTAATTCCAAATAAATTTTTTTTGAATTAATGAAATTCAAATTGTCAAACCTTTATATATTTTAGGCAAGGAGGGTTATCACTCAGAAATTGAATGGAAAAAAAAGGGAAGTTTTCCTTCTTTTCATTTTTTTTCCACGTTTTCCGATCTTCAGATTCCTATTAAACACATACACATATATATATATATATATGTATATACACACACATACAATATATATATATGTACGTTGGCAATCACCAGCTTAACATATATATATGTACATACAAAGAAATATATACAATATAAAATGAAATATACTTACACATATAGTGTATATATATAAATATATAAGATAATTGTATAAGGTATATTTATGCTTTATATAACAAACAAAAATAAATGCAACAATTTCTTTCTTATGCATAATTTTAAGCCATTACACAAAATTATCAAATCATCATAAAAAAATTCATCAATTTGACATGAACGTTGTTTTAGCACGTCGAGTCCTCATCGCGTCACCTGAGAAAAAAAATAACTCAACATAATATTAGAATTAAGAAATTACTATCTCATCACATTATCCATGTTAATTTTAATGTTGATTTTTTTTTTAAACGTTAGTGTTAGGTAACAATTGGGCGTTACAAAAAGATTAGCTTCTGGGTAGTTTTCTATTTGGGGGGGGGGGGGGGAGGGGGGGGGAGAGATGTGTTTGCGATAGGGAGACTGTGTTGTGTTGGTCATGATGAGTTGAGTTGGGAGTGGATGAGAATGGTTGTGTCAAGTGTTGAGTTGAGTGCCTTGCTCTGGATAAGGGAGAGCTATTTATAGGGGAAGCTTTGAGTCATTTTGGAGGTTGCTTGGGATAGAAGAACTATGGGGCTCTAGAGTGCCTCTAACACACTCAATGCTATTTCTAGTATCCAAGGAATGATAGTTGTGTTTTGGGCTTCAAGAAACACAAAAAATGGGAAGTGACGATAACTAGATGGTCAAAATCATGGTATTTTTTAAAAACCTAGAAGCTTCTATAGGCAACTTTTCCATCCCTGGAGTGGGTAGCTTGCCAAGGACTAGTCCAAAGAAAGCAGCCAAAGCAAATGTGGAGAAACTTCTAGTCTCCGGAGTCAGACTTGAGACCACTCCGGAGACTGGTCAAAGAATGTCTTGGTCTCTAGAGTGGCTAACTTAGCTATAGGAAGCTTCTAGAACTAATTTTTTGTGTCTTTTGGGCCACAATGAAGAAGAGATGGGCTTTTTGGGCTATCACTTATGGTGTATATATATAGATGTACTTTGGTCTACCTAAGGTAAGAGAATGGGTTTTTTTTTTTTGGTTATTTCTCCATCACCTATTTATCTTGACAAGCCAATTTGAAACCCTCCAAGTGGGATCAAAAACCAACTTTGACAAGGATAAACGTGCCTATTTGATTACTCATATCCCCCCAAATCATGACCCACATGAGTTCCTTGAGCGTGGCTTAGATCCATGAAATGAGCCCATTCGCACCACGGCATATGAGTATTGGACTTAGGCTTTAGGAGAAGGCCTTGCAGAAAAATAGATATCAACAATATCAATAGAGGTGGCGAAAAAAGGCTAGACACCCAAGAACAATAATTATCAAGCCAAATACTTATTCAACAAATTTCTCTTCACAAGTTTAGCGTTTAGTCTTCGAACTTGAAAAGTTTCTTACCAGAAGAACTAGAACTTCAACGGTGTAGTATGAATATGCATTAATGAAGGTAAATAAGCTTACGTTAGTTAAAAACTCATTATTTACTTTAATTATTTTTTAAAAAACTTCTACTTACGATACATATTGTTACCTGCTCATCTTAGATCTGTAATAACTTAAAATTTTACTAAAACAATCAGATGATCTGTAGAATATTCTAATTTATAAATAATTTTAGAAATATTGAAATAATAGTTTATACTTTATTTATTTTTTAAATTAACTTCAAAGTTATCAAGTAGCAAATTCTCTACTAAAATTAAATGTTATTATCAATTAATAGCTATTGGAGCCCGATAGATCCGATGATATGACATTGTTAAGGTAGGAAATGTGTCATTCTCCTAGTGGTCAATGATGACGATGATCTGTCTAGAGGCACTACTGGACAAAGGATGCATGGTGCTCTGGCAAGGCTTCCAATGTGAAGATGGGACCTGCTAGACGCAAAGAGACCTAAAGGAAAGTGATTCCTAGGGACCCCTTGCTTGTGTAGACTACTAAGGTGTAACGACCCGCCTAACACAGGCCGTTACCTTACTTACTTATTGTATGAAACACAGCGGAAATTTTTTTTATACTGTGCTGTCTAGCACATAACTGAACTGAAGAAATCATTTTCAAATAATATATTCTGAAAGATTAAAACGCGTAGCGGCTTCCATTTCCCACTATTCACAGTGCCCAGCCAGGCGACTCCACCTTGTATCATCATCAGCTGGCAGGTTGCTTACCTACAGCACAAACTTAAAACAATGAGTTTTCGCTCAGCAAGTACAACTCCTATACCGCGACACATAACCTACTAACATCTCAACTTAATCACATCATAACATGTCACTTCAACACTTAACATAACCTTACATATGCATGAATCCATTATGTTCATGTTATGCTTTCTTTGTAACGCCCCGCCTAGTACAGACCGTTACCTTACTTATCTACTTACTTATCTTTCCTCTCGTACTTACTCAAGTACTTAAGGGAATGCATACAAACTTTACTTACTTAGTACATGAAATACAACGGAAAATTTTTTTTTTCTTTTCTATACGGTATACGAAATATAAAATACGAACTAAAGTATAGTTGTGCGTGCGAGCATACTACTAACTAACTGTCACTGAACGTTACATAACTTTCTTATAATATATCTAGAAGATCAAGACACGTAGCGGCTTCCATTCCCCACATTTCACAGTGCCCGGCCATGCTCCTCCATCTTGTATCATCAAATGCTGACAGGTAGGTTACCTACAGAATAAACTTAAAACAATGAGCTTTCGCTCAGCAAGTACAACTTCTATACCGCAACATATACACTACTAACATCTCAATACATCATAACTGCATTGAACACATACTGGCAACTACTACACTGAACTACTACTGCACTGAACAATTACTGCACTGAACATGTACTGATAAACATATGCATGAACCGGTTATGTTCATGTTATGCTCTGTTATCTGCTGCTAACTTACTTACTGTCTTTCTAACTTAATCTGCTAATGGGCCCCTTACTAAGGTGAACGTAGCCGGCGCGCAACCATAGACTTACACTTGCCATAGCCCGACTCGCCCTGTGACGGGGGATACGACACCGGCAAGTGCTGCTTGCCGTCTGCCTACTGATCTTCTAACCATGTTATACTTACTCTGGTCATTCTTATTAGAACTAGTGAACATGCATCGTGATGCTACTTATTCTCACTTTATAAACATCTGACATTCTTAACTTGACATGTAATCATACATATCATAACATACATCATAGCATAAGCATAAATCATGTTTTGATATGCCCCGTAGCATATCAATTAACACTTAGCATAACAGCGCATCACATAGCACATAGCACATCATCTATGTCTAGGTAAAAATATCCTAATAGCCTATGCTGTAGGCGGCGTTGTACTTATCTCGTCTATGTCCGATACTACACTGCTCCGCTTCTGGGTTCAGCTGCAGGGTACGTCCTGCTTAACCGAAGGACATAAGTAAGGTCTCTAATCTAGACTATAATATGTTGGTGTTCAACCAACATTCATGCAATGCTTTGGTTATATGTCCCCCTAACTATAAAACATGTTATGTGTGGTTACCTTAAGTAACCTTATCACTTTGGGTTATATCTCATAACCCCATAAAATCGTATATTATAATCAAGTGGGTTACGTTGGATAACCTTTTCTACTACACCCTTATCCCATAACCTGATGGGTTACACTAACCCATGGGATAATTCATCCTACATCTTACTAGGTTAACCCTTGTTAACCTTTAAGGTTACTAAAGTTAAACCTCTTTCGGTCAACCTCGGGCTTTGAGGCTAAGCCCAATAACTCGGGTGTAATTCCCGGTTACGTGTCGTAACTATTTACCTAGCAAACCTTGAACTTGAAACTCTTAAATCTTTTCTTTATCCTTGAAAAAGTTTTTGGCTTAAAAACAAAAAAACTACTATACTTCCCCTTAAAAATCCTTGAATTTTAAAACATGATTTATAAAATGTTTGAAGGCTAGAAACTGCCTTTGGAACAGTTTCCAGGTTCAAAACAGTGTTTAAAACAGGAAAAACTATTTTTCCTAACTGGTTCTAGAAAATCCTGTGCAGGAATTGCTTGCTCCCTGCACGGTTTTCAGATTTCAAGTCGTAGTTTAAAATTGCTTTGAAATTGGAAAAAGTTGTCTTCACGAAAGTTCTAGCTCTCGAAGAGATCTAAAACTTTTGTGTTTTACAAAAAATCTGATTCTGCTTAGTTTAATACCAGTTTTAATTTGAACAAGCTGGTCATGTAAAACTGGGTCTGAACAGACCACCTTCGGTTTTTCGTGAAAACGGAGGCCTTTGGAACCTCATTTTGGCAAACGGTCTTTGTTGGTCCCTAGGAAAAACCCTGATCTACAACTTTCGTGTTTTACGTTTTTGCCCATTCGGCCTCTAAGGACCTGCAATTACCACATTTCCGAGACTGACCAATTTGGAACCCGAACTGGCAGCCTTGTCTACTTAAATCGATTTACGTCCTAATTCGCGGATTCTAACTCAACCGATCACATCGGGAGCTTAATAACAAGACATACAACGTTTCTAACATCCCGCATGTTCTAACATGCCTTCCCAACGTACCCATGCAGCCCTCTAATCCGGTTTCACAAAACCATGGCTGCATGGTTCTATCTCTTAGCATACATCAACCATTCCATACAATATCATTCCATATCATCACATCTAGCATCCTAACATGTATTCACATTATTAAACACATAATTGGGGACATATAACCTTAATCTAGCATGCAACCTATCATTACACAAGCACATGCATAAAGGAACCAACCACGCCCTAGGCTAGCAAATAAAGCACCATGCACTAGCTAAGAGCACAAAATTAAATGGTGAGCTTATGCTCTTACAAATCATAACTTGAAATACATTTAAACTTTACTTTAAAAGCTTAAATGAAAATAGATTTAGGGTCTTGAAAATTACCTTGAACTACTTTAAGGATTGGCTTTAGGATTTTGGATCAAAACCTTCATAGCTCACACTTGCTCCTAGGTTCGGTTTCCACACACAAAGTGGCTCCAAATTGGCTCTTTTTAGACTGAAATTTGACCTCCCCTATGGCTCGGCTACACACCATAAAATTGGACCTAAAATCTGAAATTTTTCTCCCATTTTTCTGCACAAACCCGTGGCTGCTCCTAAGGGAGAAATTGACTCCAAAACTTGCTCTAAACTTGGTTTTGGTTGGTGAAATCAAATTCGAACTCTCTCCTAACTTCTTGTGATAACCAGATTTTCATGATAGCCATTTTCCTTCTTTAAAGGAATAATGAGCATATATTGATATGTTTTCGGGAAAAAACTCAGTTAAGAGTTTTTCACACGTTTTACGGAGTCTTATGGCTCAATAAGACTCAAAACAGATTTTTAAGGTTAGAAAACGCCTTTTCTGGTCGAAAGGGGCGATAAGTGACGTTTCTCCGAAAAAGTCAAAGTTTGACCGAAAAAGTCAACTTTGACCGAAAAAGTCAAAGTTTGACCAAAAGTGGTCAACAGTTGACTCGATATTGAAAAATGCTGCGGTATGAGAAAATACTGCAAAATATGTCAGTATGGGCGAGATAGCCCAATCAGACAGTAGAAAATAAGAAAACACCCGTAAAATCAAGCATCCCTAGCATTAGTTAAGGCCAGACTGATATATTTGGTCAAGATATCATCAAAGGAGACCAATTCAGGTCAAAGGGCAAAAAAGTCAAAATTTTCATTTTTGGGGGCAAAAATGTAAATTTTGAAAAATATGTGAAGTAAGCCGAGTAACGTTATTAGATGAGACCCAATAAGGAAATAACATGTTTTGCAAGAAGAAATTAAATATTTTCATTTTCGGGGACGAAAATGTAAATATTTTATTTTTCGGGTCAAAAATGTAAATTTTGAAAATATGTGATTTTAATGGAAGAAAATCACATAAAATCATAAAAAGAATGATATTGGAATGAAAAATAAGCATTATGCCAATTTTTGGAATTTTGGGGCATAAATGCAAAATTTTCACTTTTGGGGGCAAAAGTGTAAATTTTGGAAAATTGTCGAAACGAGCGTGTGAAGTCCCCAAGATGATTATATCATCAAATAGGATGGGTGTGTTGATTTTTGGAACAATCGAACACCTAGAGGGTATTTTTGCAAGAATTTTCAGTTTCGGGGGCAAAATTGGAATTTTTGAAAATTGGTGACATAAGCGCTTACCTCAGCCCTCCATCAGCAGCCAGCTCAGCCCATTCCAGCCCCTTCCAGCAGCTTCCAGCCGTGAGTCACCATGGAGAGAAATCCAAGAGAATGAAAATTTTGGGGTTAAAATTAATTAAGCCAAAGTGTATAAGTTATCTTCTTTGACTCATGTGAGAGTCGTGTGAGAGGGCAGAGAAAACCCAGAAAAGCAGCTGGGTTCAAGCCAAAAAATGCTCAGAAAAATTCGGAGAGAAAGAGGGAGAGAAAGAGAGCAAGAAAAAGTTTGAAATCTTGTGAGAAATCACCATGAGAGACTCGGCTTGGAGCTTGGAGCAAGCAAGGAGAAATCTGGAAATTTTTCCAGATTTCATGAGCAGCAAGCCGTCCATGGAGGAGAGGAAAGTGCAGAAAAAAAATTCGGGTCCCAACCTAGGAAGGAGCCGAGCAAGAAAAAGGGAGAACCACCATGGAGCCAAGGGAGGTTTTGTGCTTGATGGGTGGTGTGGTTCGGCTGCTTTGGTGCAGCAAATGGAGAAGAAAAATCCGTGGGTCTTGAGGGCTGCAAGAGGGTCGGCTGGGCAGCAAGAGAACACCAAAATTGGTGAAAATTTTTGGGGGTTTTGGTGAGCCAAAACCGAGCAAGAGAATCAGCCCATGGAGGAGTTAATTTTCGGGTTCAAGAACCCATGGGTAAGTCTTGGTAATCTCTCAAACCCTAGAAATTTTCATGCACAAAATTGATGGTTAATTATGTGTATGTATGTATGTTTCGTGGCTGAGAAATGGAGCTCATATGGTGAGGAGAGTCGGCTGCAAGGAGGCAGCCAAGTGAGCAGCCAGGAGGCAGCCAAGGGGGAGCTAGAGTTCGGCTCCAATGGTGGAACCAAATTGCCGAATTTGGTGAGGTAAATCCTAAGCCTTAGTTCAAGCTTTTAATTGAGCAATTTATGATGTATTTAAGCTATGGATTGTATAAGTTTAAGTTCAGAATTTTTGGTTATGTATGTGCTAGGGTGTAAGGCTTGATAGGGTGTGTAGCATGCTAGATAGCTTTTCTTGATTTTCAGTTATGTGCATGTTTATGTGCTTGCTTTGGTTGCTTGGTTTACATGGTTGTTTGGTTGGTTAAGTCCCTGTTTATGGTGCAGCCAAGTGTGGCTCAAGTGCTAGGGTGCTAGATGTTGATTTCGGTTTGCTTGTGTGATGCAAACCCATGCTTGTGCAAGCCCTAGAACACATGCAAGCCTAGGTTGCAACTTCGGTTGGTTTGCATGATCACGATGGGGTTAACATGTCCAACGCATGTGGGACGTTTAGATAACGTGCATGTTGATTTTCTAGACTCCCGTGTGATCGGTTTGAGTTAGAAGCCGAAAATAGGACACGTAAAAGCAATGTAACACGAAACTGGCAGGTTCGGATCCAACCTCCCCAGTTTTCGTAAACCAAACATAAAAGGCCCTTAGAGGCCGAAATTGGGAAAGTGTAAAACACGAAAGTTGTTCGGAACAACTTTTGCTAGTGGGATGCGCGAGCCGTTTTTCAAATTAAGGCTCCAAAGGCCTTCGAAAACACTAAAACCCGAGGCTCAAGCAATGACGTCCCCAGACTTAGCTCGTTACAGGGATCAGCCAGTTTCAACTCGAAACTGGTACTGATCTAGGCCGAATCAAGATTTTCACAAAACACGAAAGTTTTAGCATTTTTCGAGGGCTAGAACTTTCGTGAAGAAACCTATTTCAGATTACGTACCAATTTTAAAGTAAAAATTGTTTTATCAAGGGTGTTCAGGAATCCGAATTTCCTGAACCACCAAGTTAATAAGTGTTTTGAGAAAAATGATTTTCTACCTCAAATAAGTGATTTTGATCACGAAAATCGTTCCAATGACGGTTTTCGACCTAAAATGAATTTACAAAACATAAAATCAAGAATTCAGATTTTATGATGCAAGTTATGAATTTTTATACAAAAGTGAAAAAAATGGGATTTTTCCCTAAATAATTTTCAAGTAAGGGAAATAGGAGTTTTTCAAGTAAGTTTTTAAGTGTACGTTAGTTCACGAATGGTAACCGGGTGTTAGACACGAGTTGCAGGGCGAGCCCGAGACCCAAGGGGTTAACCATAGTTGACCGAGAGTTGACCAAGGTTGACTTTTGTTGACTTTTGATTAACTCATAGCTTTAGGTTAGTTTATCCTCACGGGTTATTCAAAGTGACCCTAACGGATACCGATAGCTTAATAAAAGGGTTATTAGATATAACCCGATAGTTTCTCTTTAAGTTATTCGACCCTTAGAGGTTTAGTTGGTTTAGCATGTAGTGACCACCTGCGTGGGCCACCTTAACAGATCTGCAGATCAGGCTCCCCAACCCATCTCAGAGTTCACGCAAGCGTCCTTCCTCTGCGGGTTGTTGATGCCAAGATTCGAACCCTTAACATCCTTTGAGAACATCAAGTTCCCATCCATATGAGCTGCCCTAGACAAGTGTGCAAACCTATGTTAAGTTTCGGTTTTGGTTTGCATAACCAAGTGGGATTACATGTCCAAAGCATGTGGGACGTTAGACAACGTTGCATGTGATTGATTTAGGCTCCCGAGTGTTTGGTTGAGACGTAAAAATAATGTAACACGAAACTGGCAGTAGGTTCGGACCTAGACTGCCCAGTTTTCGTAAAACAAAAATAACAGGCCCTTAGAGGCCGAATTTGGGAAAGTGTAAAACATGAAAGTTGTCCAAAACAACTTTTCCAAGGGGACAGCGTGGGTCGTTTTCAAAAATAAGGCTCCAAAGGCCTTCAAAAACACCAAAACCCGTGCTTAAACAACTTACGTCCCCAGACCCAGTTTTATGGGTCAGTCAGTTTTGAGTTAAATCTGGGACGAATCTAGGCTGAATTAGGAAATTTGCAAAACACGAAAGTTTTAGCATTTTTCGAGAGCTAGAACTTTCGTGAAGAAAACTTTTTAAGATCACGCACCAATTTTAAGATAAAAATTGTTTTATCAAGGGTGCTCAGGGAACCCGAGATCCCTGCACCACGAATTTTTATAAGTTGTGTCAAAAATTGGTTTTACAACCTTAAATGAGTATTTTGGCCACGAAAATCGTTCCAAAGACGGTTTTCGACCTAAAATGATTTTACGACACATAAAATCAAGAATTTGGATTTTATGAACAAAGTTATGAATTTTTATACAAAAAGAGGAAAATTGGGATTTTTCCTAAGTATTTTCTAAGTATGGAAATAAGAGATTTTTCAAGAGAGTTTATAGTCACCCGTTAGCTTACGCATGGTAACCGGGGGTTATGCCCGCGTTACCGGGTCCGGCCCGAGACCCGAGAGGTTGACCATAGGGGGTTGACCAGGGTTGACCATAGTTGACCAAAGTTGACCATGGTTGACTTTTGGTTGACTTTTGGTTTAGAGTTAAATTATCCTCACGGGTTATCCAAAGTAACCCCGAGGGATACATTAAGCTTAACCAAAGGGTTATCAGATATAACCCGATAATTTTAGATATAGATAAGTAACCAGTAGGGGTTTAGTTTGGCTTGACACGCCAGGTTACCCTTGGTAACCAAATTAGATGCTATGCACGTAAGGGACATACAACCAAGATCATGTAGACATTGTTGGTTTGTTTACCTGCATTTTCATGAAGTCTTAGTAGAGTCTGTCCTTGTCAAGCAGGCAGAACTTGCAGCTGTGCCAGGAATGGAACAGCACTAGGAAGGGACAGTTAAGCAAGAACGTACGACGGAAAGGTAAGTACAATTCCGCCTACGGCATGAAAACATGTTAGTTGCATGAATAGGATGTCATGATTTATGATGATATGTAGTATGTCATGTTATGTATGTTCATGTTATGTATGTCCATGTTATGTATGTATGTATGATGTTGTGGTATGTTTATGTGTTATGAAAGTTATGTGTTATGTTATGCTATGATGTATGCATGTCATGTAGTATGTTATGTATGATTAGGTTATGCATGTTCATGTCATGTTATGTTAAGATTTTATGTCATCATGTAGTATGTCCACGTAAAGTAAGTCACATGGTAAGATATGAGATAAGTTAGGTAGAACATGATGTGTTATGCTGACTTTGCCTTCGTGGTAAGTTAAAACGGCATGTCCCATGGTTTGAATTGATATGGTAGGGCTGCCTCTACTACTCCATGTTAAACTGTGTGTTTCATGGTTTTAGTTGGTTAGGACGGACCACCTTCAATCTCTCCATGGTTACATACCGCAGTACATACACACATGTTATAATAGCAAGATAGGATCAGATTAGATCTAACCAGTAGAGACACCATAATTAATTTTAAAATAAATTATAATTGGTTCACGCTTTTCGTGCATTAGTTTGCTTGCGGATAGGACATTGTGCTTACTGCGCTTTTTAGCTCATAGTTACTTTCATGCTGTAGGTAAATTCCTACCGGCACTGTCTGATACAACTGTGGAGAGATGGCGCAGCGAAATGTGAAACGTGGGTACGGACTGCTACGCAGTTCCCAAAATATGTTTAAAATGAAAATGTGTTTTCATTATGTTTTCAGTATGTATGTTTAGTTTCAAGTTATGTATGCATGTATGTTCAGTTTAAGTTTATGTATGTATGGAGCTTTCCGCTCAGGTGAATGCTCAGTACTCGGGGGAGTACATTTTAAGAATATAAGTTTATAAAAGAAAAACAAGTTTGAATTATGCTTTAATAGAATTTAAAGTTTTATGATTTCCGCAATAAACGTTTTCTAATAACGATTTTTATAAAAGAAGGAAAAAAAAAAATCTACTCTAGAAATTGGGTAACATTATTTTTCAATCAAGCAAGATAAGTAAGTTAAGTCAATGTCACGGACCGAAGCGAACGCTCCGGGTTCGCGCGGTCGGACTCCGCGTGGATCTGAGAGGCGGCGAGTCGGGTCGTGACAGAGGTGGTATCAGAGCAAAGGGTTTTCAAAGGGTTTTTGTCTTTGAACAAAAAGATTTCCTGCCATCCAGTTTCACAATTCTGCCGCCAGCGCCACAGTCTTGTAAGTTGTCTTCTAACTCTTTGTAGTTATAGGATTAGTATAAAGACCTGTACCTGGTTTTAAACCCAGGTTAGATTTATTAGGATCGGAAGGAGCAGCAGAGCTTCGTCGGCATTCAAAGGAATGGAGGAGCAGCTTCGCATCTTCGACAACAACCAGAGCAGAAGTTTCACAAGATGGAGAGTTTTCTCCGATTATGCGCAACAAGGACGCATTTTTCAGTTAAGTTACGTTGTCAGTCAACGACTAGACGAGAAGCCACCTCAGATCCTCAAATCAGTCAGATCAGATATGTAGCAGCTGATATGCTTTCATGAACCAGTACTGCCAACAGATCAGAGTTGTGCAGCAGAAGCGTGGTGGATACGCTATATTTGTGTTATGATATGAAGAGATCACGAGGAATCTCTAGTAAGATAAGATAAGATAAGAAAAGAGTATGAGTGATAGAAGTAGACGCTAGAAATTGGTTTGTCGTGGGAACGACGGAACCAAATTTCGTAGGAGTTTATCTTGCAACTGTTTTGCCCAAGTTGCAAGGATAAGTGCGAGAATAGCAATAAGAGATAAGATTGAATCCCGGTTGAGGGAGACTATGATATTATGAGGAGTATAGATATTCCTAAGAATTAAGGTTAAGCCCTTGTGTTATGAGGGAAAGTTGGAAGTAAATAGAAAGGTTTCTTTTATTCTAGCGGTAGTTAGATATTTTAGTATGCCTTCCAACGCATCACTGAACAATATTATGAATTTTCCAAAAATGACTAAACTATGATTTTATGTTAATGGAACCCCTCCATGTTAAAAAGACGACCAAATCCTTGAGGAAGAAATTCCAAGATAGGGGTTGTCGTACGTATGAAGTTCCAAGTAGGAAACTGATTACGAACGGCCGTTATGTAAAATAAAAGGGTTCTAGTAGCATAAGATCAACTTTCAAAAGAGTATTAAAATATGATATGATATGTTTTCCAAGAGTGAAAACGATTTTTCAGTAAGTTTTTCAAGCAAGAACAAGCAGTATAAGTTATGTTTTCAAAGTGTGACGAGTTATTTTATATACTTGTCCAACTTTTTACATAAATAGTTCTTGTGATGCAATAGGATAAGTATGTTCAGTATGATAAGTAAGCAAGTTAAGCAGTATGATAGTATGTAAGTATGATAAGCAAGTATGTAAGTAAGTAGGTATGATAAGTATGATAAGTATGAAGATATGAAGTAAGATTATGGATCTTCTAGTGTATTTTGAAGAAAAGTCACCTAGAAGTATCAGAATTTTCGAGGACGAAAATTTTATAAGGATGGTAGAATGTAATACCTAGAATTTCCTGATGCCATTTTTCCTTCTAAAGAGGAATTATGAGCATATGTGATATGTTTGCGGAAAAACTCAGTTAAGAGTTTTTCACACGTTTTACGGAGTCTTATGGCTTAATAAGACTCAAAATAGATTTTTAAGGTTAGAAAATGCCTTTTCAGGGCGAAAGGGGCGAATAGGGACGTTTTTCCGAAAAAGTCAAAGTTTGACCGAAAAGTCAACTTTGACCAAGAAAGTCAAAGTTTGACTGAAAAGTCAACTTTGACCAAGAAAGTCAAAGCTTGACCTAGAAAGTCAATTTTGACTAAGAAAGTCAATGTTTGGCCCAAAAAGTCAACTTTGACCGAAAAAGTCAAAGTTTGACTGAAAAGTCAACTTTGACCGAAAAAGTCAAAGTTTGACCAAAAGTGGTCAACAGTTGACCCGACATTGGAAAATGCTGCAGTATGCGAAAATACTGCAAAATATGTCAGTATGGGCGGTATAGCCCAAGTAGACAGTAGAATCACCCGTAAATCAAGCATCCCTAGCAGTATTTAAGGCCAGACTGATATATTCAGTCAAGATATCATCCAAGGAGACCAATTTAGGTCAAAGGGCAAAAACGTCAAAATTTTCATTTTTGGGGGCAAAAATGTAAATTTTGAAAAATATGTGAAGGAAGCCGAGGGACGTTATTAGATGAGGTCTCAACAAGGAAATAATAGGTTTTGCAAGAAGAAATCAAGAAATAGCCACTTCGAGGGCGAGAATGCGAAGATTTTGTCTTTCGGGGTAAAAATGTAAATTTTGGAAATATGTGATTTTTATGGAAGAAAATCACATAAAATCATGAGAAGAATAATATTGGATGGAAAAGTAAGTATTATGCCAATTTTTGAAATTTTGGGGCGTAAATGCAAAATTTTCACTTTTGGGGGCAAAAGTGTAAATTTTGGAAAATTGTCGAAATGAGCGTGTGAAGTCACCAAGATGTTAATATCATCAAATAGGATGGGTGTGTCGATTTTTGGGACAATCGGACACCTAGAGGGTATTTTTGCAAGAATTTTCAGTTTCGGGGGCAAAATTGGAATTTTTGAAAAATTGTGACATAAGCGGTGACATCAGCCTTCCAGCTCAGCCCCTTTCCAGCAGCTTCCTCTCTGCTTCTAGCCGTGAGCCTTGTAGAGAAAGCAAGAGAAAGAAAGAAAAGTCAAAGAAAATAAAAAATTTTGGGGTCAAATATTGTATTAAATAAAAGTTGAACTTATCCACTTAAGCCACCTTGTGAGAGTCGGTGGAGAGGGCTGGAAACTTCAGAAAAGCAGCAATCCACAGCCCTTCCATCAGAAAAAAAAATACGTGAGGGAGAGGGAGAGAAAAAGACCAAGAAAGGTGGAAGAAAAAAATTGGAAAAACTTCATGGGTGATCCACTTGGAGTGCTCGGCTTGGAGCTTGGATCAAGCAAGGAGAAATCTGGAATTTTCCAGATTTTTCTTGAGCTGCAGCCGCCCATGGAGGAAGGAGGAAGTGCAGAAATTTTCAGGCCAAAACCATGTGTGGCCGAGCAAGGAGAAAGGTGGAGCCATGGGTGAGCCAAGGGAGGTCTTTGGTGCTTGGTGTGTGGGCTGTTTTCAGCCATGGTGTGCAGAAATTTTGGAGCAAAAAATTCGTGGGTGAGCAGCCATGAAGGAGTACGGCCATGAGCAGCAAAGAACACCCAAGTTGAGGAAAAATTTTTGGGGGTTTTGGTGAGCAAAACCGAGCAAGAGAATCAGCCCAAGGAGGAAGAGAAATTTCGGCTCCATGAGCCCTAATCAAGTCCGGATTTGTGAGGTAAAATCCTTGATTTTTTCAAGAAAATTCATGCAAGAATTGATGAATTAATTGTGTCTAATTGTGTGTTCATGGCTGGAATTTTTCTGGAGTGTTTTGGTGAAGGGAGGCTCGGCTGCAAGAGGAGGCAGCCAAGAGGAGCAGCCATGGCAGCCAAGGTTCGGCTCCCTTGGTGTGATCAAATCCGAAAATTGATGGAGAGGTATAACCCTAACCCTAGCCTTGTTTGAGCATTAAATTGAAGAGATTTAATGTGTATTTTCAGCTATGGATGTATGGTTTAAAGTTCAGAAATTTTTGGTTATGTATGTGCTAGGGAGTAAGGCTTGATTAGGGTGCATGCTTAGCTAGTTGTGTGTTTGCTTGATTTTCTGATTTTATGTGCTTGATTTGCTTGCTTGGTTTGCATGTATATTGGTTGTGTATGTCCCTGCCATGGTGCTGCCGTGAGTGGCAATGGTGCTAGGGTGTTAGACTTGTGATTTCGGTTTGGCTTGTTGATGCCGAACCCATGCTTGTGCAAGCCCTAGACAAGTGTGCAAACCTAGGTTAAGTTTCGGTTTTGGTTTGCATAACCACGTGTGGATTACATGTCCAAAGCATGTGGGACGTTAGACAACGTTGCATGTGATTGATTTAGGCTCCCGAGTGTTCGGTTGAGACGTAAAAATAATGTAACACGAAACTGGCAGTAGGTTCGGACCTAGACTGCCCAGTTTTCGTAAAACAAAAATAACAGGCCCTTAGAGGCCGAATTTGGGAAAGTGTAAAACATGAAAGTTGTCCAAAACAACTTTTCCAAGGGGACAACGCGGGTCGTTTTCAAAAATAAGGCTCCAAAGGCCTTCAAAAACACCAAAACCCGTGCTTAAACAACTTACGTCCCCAGACCCAGTTTTATGGGTCAGTCAGTTTTGAGTTAAATCTGGGACGAATCTAGGCCGAATTAGGAAATTTGCAAAACACGAAAGTTTTAGCATTTTTCGAGAGCTAGAACTTTCGTGAAGAAAACTTTTTAAGATCACGCACCAATTTTAAGATAAAAATTGTTTTATCAAGGGTGCTCAGGGAACCCGAGATCCCTGCACCACGAATTTTTATAAGTTGTGTCAAAAATTGGTTTTACAACCTTAAATGAGTATTTTGGCCACGAAAATCGTTCCAAAGACGGTTTTCGACCTAAAATGATTTTACGACACATAAAATCAAGAATTTGGATTTTATAAACAAAGTTATGAATTTTTATACAAAAAGAGGAAAATTGGGATTTTTCCTAAGTATTTTCTAAGTATGGAAATAAGAGATTTTTCAAGAGAGTTTATAGTCACCCGTTAGCTTACGCATGGTAACCGGGGGTTATGCCCGCGTTACCGGGTCCGGCCCGAGACCCGAGAGGTTGACCATAGGGGGTTGACCAGGGTTGACCATAGTTGACCAAAGTTGACCATGGTTGACTTTTGGTTGACTTTTGGTTTAGAGTTAAATTATCCTCACGGGTTATCCAAAGTAACCCCGAGGGATACCATTAAGCTTAACCAAAGGGTTATCAGATATAACCCGATAATTTTAGATATAGATAAGTAACCAGTAGGGGTTTAGTTTGGCTTGACACGCCAGGTTACCCTTGGTAACCAAATTAGATGCTATGCACGTAAGGGACATACAACCAAGATCATGTAGACATTGTTGGTTTGTTTACCTGCATTTTCATGAAGTCTTAGTAGAGTCTGTCCTTGTCAAGCAGGCAGAACCTGCAGCTGTGCCAGGAATGGAACAGCACTAGGAAGGGACAGTTAAGCAAGAACGTACGACGGAAAGGTAAGTACAATTCCGCCTACGGCATGAAAACATGTTAGTTGCATGAATAGGATGTCATGATTTATGATGATATGTAATATGTCATGTTATGTATGTTCATGTTATGTATGTCCATGTTATGTATGTATGTATGATGTTGTGGTATGTTTATGTGTTATGAAAGTTATGTGTTATGTTATGCTATGATGTATGCATGTCATGTAGTATGTTATGTATGATTAGGTTATGCATGTTCATGTCATGTTATGTTAAGATTTTATGTCATCATGTAGTATGTCCACGTAAAGTAAGTCACATGGTAAGATATGAGATAAGTTAGGTAGAACATGATGTGTTATGCTGACTTTGCCTTCGTGGTAAGTTAAAACGGCATGTCCCATGGTTTGAATTGATATGGTAGGGCTGCCTCCACTACTCCATGTTAAACTGTGTGTTTCATGGTTTTAGTTGGTTAGGACGGACCACCTTCAATCTCTCCATGGTTACATACCGCAGTACATACACACATGTTATAATAGCAAGATAGGATCATATTAGATCTAACCAGTAGAGACACCATAATTAATTCATCAATTCTTGCATGAATTTTCTTGAAAAAATCAAGGATTTTACCTCACAAATCCGGACTTGATTAGGGCTCATGGAGCCGAAATTTCTCTTCCTCCTTGGACTGATTCTCTTGCTCGGTTTTGCTCACCAAAACCCCTAAAAATTTTTCCTCAACTTGGGTGTTCTTTGCTGCTCATGGCCGTACTCCTTCATGGCTGCTCACCCACGAATTTTTTGCTCCAAAATTTCTGCACACCATGGCTGAAAACAGCCCACACACCAAGCACCAAAGACCTCCCTTGGCTCACCCATGGCTCCACCTTTCTCCTTGCTCGGCCACACATGGTTTTGGCCTGAAAATTTCTGCACTTCCTCCTTCCTCCATGGGCGGCTGCAGCTCAAGAAAAATCTGGAAAATTCCAGATTTCTCCTTGCTTGATCCAAGCTCCAAGCCGAGCACTCCAAGTGGATCACCCATGAAGTTTTTCCAATTTTTTTCTTCCACCTTTCTTGGTCTTTTTCTCTCCCTCTCCCTCACGTATTTTTTTTTCTGATGGAAGGGCTGTGGATTGCTGCTTTTCTGAAGTTTCCAGCCCTCTCCACCGACTCTCACAAGGTGGCTTAAGTGGATAAGTTCAACTTTTATTTAATACAATATTTGACCCCAAAATTTTTTATTTTCTTTGACTTTTCTTTCTTTCTCTTGCTTTCTCTACAAGGCTCACGGCTAGAAGCAGAGAGGAAGCTGCTGGAAAGGGGCTGAGCTGGAAGGCTGATGTCACCGCTTATGTCACAATTTTTCAAAAATTCCAATTTTGCCCCCGAAACTGAAAATTCTTGCAAAAATACCCTCTAGGTGTCCGATTGTCCCAAAAATCGACACACCCATCCTATTTGATGATATTAACATCTTGGTGACTTCACACGCTCATTTCGACAATTTTCCAAAATTTACACTTTTGCCCCCAAAAGTGAAAATTTTGCATTTACGCCCCAAAATTTCAAAAATTGGCATAATACTTACTTTTCCATCCAATATTATTCTTCTCATGATTTTATGTGATTTTCTTCCATAAAAATCACATATTTCCAAAACTTACATTTTTACCCCGAAAGACAAAATCTTCGCATTCTCGCCCTCGAAGTGGCTATTTCTTGATTTCTTCTTGCAAAACCTATTATTTCCTTGTTGAGACCTCATCTAATAACGTCCCTCGGCTTCCTTCACATATTTTTCAAAATTTACATTTTTGCCCCCAAAAATGAAAATTTTGACGTTTTTGCCCTCTGACCTAAATTGGTCTCCTTGGATGATATCTTGACTGAATATATCAGTCTGGCCTTAAATACTGCTAGGGATGCTTGATTTACGGGTGATTCTACTGTCTACTTGGGCTATACCGCCCATACTGACATATTTTGCAGTATTTTCGCATACTGCAGCATTTTCCAATGTCGGGTCAACTGTTGACCACTTTTGGTCAAACTTTGACTTTTTCGGTCAAAATTGACTTTTCAGTCAAACTTTGACTTTTTCGGTCAAAGTTGACTTTTTGGGTCAAACATTGACTTTCTTAGTCAAAATTGACTTTCTAGGTCAAGCTTTGACTTTCTTGGTCAAAGTTGACTTTTCAGTCAAACTTTGACTTTCTTGGTCAAAGTTGACTTTTCGGTCAAACTTTGACTTTTTCGGAAAAACGTCCCTATTCGCCCCTTTCGCCCTGAAAAGGCATTTTCTAACCTTAAAAATCTATTTTGAGTCTTATTAAGTCATAAGACTCCGTAAAACGTGTGAAAAACTCTTAACTGAGTTTTTCCGCAAACATATCACATATGCTCATAATTCCTCTTTAGAAGGAAAAATGGCATCAGGAAATTCTAGGTATTACATAGCACGCCAGGTTACCCTTGGTAACCAATGTAGATGCTATGCACGTAAGGGACACACAACCAAAAATCATGTAGACACTTTGGTTTGTTTACCAGCATTTTCACGAGTTTAAGTAGAGTCTGTCCTATGTCAAGCAGGCAGAACCTGCAGCTGTACCAGTAGTGGAACAGCATTAGGACGGGACAACCAGTTAAGCACGTATGACGGAAAGGTAAGTACAATTCCGCCTACGGCATGAACGCATGTTAGGAAGTCATGTTATGTATGCAAGTATGTCATGTCACGTATGTATGTTATGTTATGTATGTATGTTATATGCTAAGCATGTTATGTATGTTGTGTTATGCATGTTATGTGTTATGTGTTTATGTGTTAAGTATGTATGCATTATGTATGCCATGTAGTATGTATGTATGATAAGTTTATGTTTATGCAGATGCACGTTTATGTTTTATGTTATTATTATGGCATCACGAAGCATGTCCACTAAAATAAGTAAGATGGTAAGACATGAGTTAAGCTAAGTAGGACATGCTGTGTTGTACTGACGTTGCCTCTGTGGCAAGTTAAAACGGCACGTCCCATGGTTTGAATTGATATGGAAGGGCTGCCTCCACTACTCCATGTCAAGCTTTGTGCTTCATGGTTTGAGTTGGTATGGTCGGACCTCCTTCAATCACTCTACGGTTACGTACCGAAGTACATACACACATGTTTTAGGAGCAAGATAAGTTAAGATAGATTCAGTATAGAAACTATAAATGATTTTTAATAATAAATCATAATTGGTTCACGTTGTTGTGCATTAGTTGCATGCGGATAGGATGTTGTGCTTACTGAGCTTTTTAGCTCATTGTTTATGTTCATGCTGTAGGTAAGGTTCCTACCGGCACTTCCTGAACAAGCTGTGGATAGATGACGCAACAGAGTGTGAAATGTGGGTATGGACTGCTACGGGGTTTCCGAAAGGCGTTTAAAAGGAAATGTGTTTTCATTTTATTCAGTATATATGCATGTATGTTAAAGTTAAGTTATGTATGTATGCTAGCTTTCCTCATAGGTGAAGGCTAGGTACTCGAGTGAGTACATTATAAGCAGTAAGATTTTATGAAAGAAAAGTAGTTTTTAATTAAGTTTAACTTGTGTTAAAGTTTTATGTTTTCCGCAATAAAAGTTTTATAGTAACGATTTTTAGAAAAGAAAGAAAAAAAATTTACTCATGAATTTCGGGTAACTTTATTTTTCATCAAGTTAAGCAAGTAAGTTTAAGTTAATGTCGCGGTCCGAAGCGAACGCTCCAGGTTCGCGCGGTCGGACTTCGCGTGGGTCTGAGAGGCAGCGAGTCGGGTCGTGACACTTCTTCCCTCAAAAGATCTGATTTTCCCCACTATTTTCCCCTGCTCGCTGCTCACGGCAACAGCCAAGGGATGGCTGGAAAAAATTTCTAATTCTCCCTAATGGTTTCCTACACCAACCGAAACTACCCCTAAGATTGGATCAAGAAAAAATTTTTTTTTCCTTCTTCACTCTCCCTTTCTCTCTCTCGGTTTGGGCTACTGAAAAATGGCCAGAATTTAGCTAGAAATTCTGATTTAAAAAGGGTGGAAGATACCCCTATTTATAGACAATGTGGGACTTTTTAACTTTGCAATTTAGTCCCTAAATTTTTGGAAATTCACACTTTTTGGGGGGTGAGGTGGCCGGCCAAGCTTGGAGAACAAGGAAATGATGTCATGGCTTACATCATCACGTACATCATGGCTTACATTATCAAATTTTTAAAATTACACTTTTGCCCCAAAAATGAAAATCTTGGCATTTAAGCCCCCTAGGTGGCCGAAACTTTTCTTGGTGATCAAGCAAAGATTTTTCTAGAACAAGACACTTGTCTTGCTTAGATTTGTTCTCAAAATATTTATGAGGTCATAATTCAAAATAGTGATGATGTCATAAATCAAGAAGACTTGTTTGGCTACTTTTTGTAAAAACTGTCTAATTTAAACTAAACACAGATAAATCTAATACTGTGTTGTACTAATACACAGTATTAATATTTTATACTGCAGTAAAAATTTCATATGTGTAAAAATTGGTCTGGAAAAATTTTTCTTTATTTTCTCAAACCCTTTGCACTGTGCCTTAACTTAGCGTGCTTGATTTTTCTATGGTGGTTTTTGATCTTATTTATGCTATCTTACTCATAAAAATGGGTTTTCGCAGTATTTCTTCCATACTGCATATCACAAAACTATACTGTCATCACGTTGACTATTCTGGTCAAACTTTGACTTTCCCGGGTCAAAATTGACTTTTTCGGTCAAACCTTTGACCGACCTAGAATCATGCAAATATCATCCATTTTCTTCCGAAAAGGCTATTTTCTACTCTAAACAATCACCTTTGAGTCTTATAAGGCTATAAGAACTCATCACACATAATAAAGTTCTAAATCGAACTTTGTTCATAAAATGCCCTTATGGCATACATTCAAGCTCTTTCAAAAAGAAATAATAACATAGAAAAAGTCAGGTATTACATTCTTATTCTATCTTAGCTTACTTTCTTAACTTAACTGATCTATGGGCGCTTACTGGAGTGTACGTACCCAGCGCGCAACTATGGAATGGTTGGGGCGGCCAGTCCAAGTCCAACTCAATCCATAGTCCAACCCGACCTGGTGCGGGTGGTACGACACAGGCGACGTATCGCCTTTTCTTATTTTCCATCTTGTTATTCTTAAACGTGTCATTCACAAATCCATGTCGTGAACATACAAACCGATGTCACTTAATCATACTGCACAATCATGTCATAATCTTACTTAAGCATACTTTGCTTATTTAGCACATCTCATAACATAAACTTATCATATATACAACATAGCATACAATCATATCCATAGCACTTAGCATACCAAACATATCTAGGTAAGTATACAACTAATAGCCTATGTTGTAGGCGGCGTTGTACTTACCTCGTCTATTCCTGACATGAAGCTGTTCCACCTCAGGGTTCAGCTGCAGGTTACTTCCTGCTTAATCGAAATACTTGGTAAGGTTCTAATCTAAGACCATAATATATTGGTTTTCCACCAACATTCATGCATGGTTTTGGTTATATGTCCCCCTATAGTAAAACATATTATGAGTGGTTACACTAGGTAACCTCACCTACTTGGGTTACTACATCGCTCTTATGAGCTCATACAACAACCTACTGGGTTACGTTGGATAACCTTCCTTACTAATCTTACTTGTGAGCGAGTAGGTTTAGGCTAGCACCTAACCTCGGCTTAACATTTATCTTTCCCACGAGGTTAACCAAAGTTAACCTCTAAGGTTACTAAAGTACCCTCTTCGGGTCAACCTCGGGTTTTGGGGCTAAGCCTTGTAACTCGGGTGAGATTCCCGGTTACTCATCGTAACTACTAACCTTGCAAACCTTGAACTTGAGCATCTTAATTTCTTTTTTTTATCCTTGAAAAAGTTTTTGACTTAAAAGCCTAAAAACTGCTATATTTCCCCTTAAAAATCCTTAAATCTTAAAACATGGTTTATAAAATATTTGAAGGCTAGAAACTGCTTTTGGAACAGTTTCTGTGTTCAAAACAGTCTTTAAGACAGGAAAAACCGTTTTTCCTAACTGGTTCTAGAAAATCCTGTGCAGAAATTTCTTGCTTCCTGCACGGTTTTCAGATTTCAAGTTATAGTTTAAAATCCTTTTAGAATTAGAAAAAGTTTTCTTCATGAAAGTTCTAGCTCTCGAAGAGTTCTAAAACATTTGTGTTTTAAGCAAAGTCTGGTTCTGCACAGTTTAATACCAGTTTTAATTTGAAATTCACTGATCATAAAAACTGGGTCCAGTCAGACCACCTTCGGTTTTTCGTAAAAACGGAGGCCATTGGAGCCTTATTTTGAGAAACGGTCTGTGTTGCCCCCTAGAAAATACCATTTTCTACAACTTTCGTGTTTACGTTTTTGCCCATTCGGCCTCTAAAGGCCTGCAATTACCAGTTTCCTGAGACTGACCAGTTTGGAACCCGAACTGGCAGCCTTGCTTACTAGAATTGGTTTATGTCCTAATTTGCGGTTTCTACCTCAACCGATCACATCGAGAGCTTAATGACAAATCATGCAGCGTTTCTAACGTCTTGCATGTCCTAACATGCAGCCCCAACGTGTCCATGCAGCCCATGAAATCCGAACCCTAACCTAGGGTTGCATGGTCTAGCATGTTCATACCATTCAACCATTCTCATTCATGCATACCATTCCATTCTAGCACATCCTAACATACAATCACATAATTAATCATATATCTAAGGGACACATAACCTCGTGTAAGGTCTAGCATACAATCCTAGCATATCAATCAAGCATAAGCATAAATAATGACATAATAAACCAAACCACCCTAAAGGAACTAATTAAGCACTTAAGGGCATGAAAATAAATAGGTGAGCTTATACTCTTACAAACATTAGCTTGAACAAATAAATTTAAATCTTAACTTAAAAACTTGATTGAAATAAGATTAAAGCTTTTTGAAAAATTTACCTTGAAATGGGTAGGGTTTGGCTTAAAGACTTGAACCAATTCTCACCCTTGACCCTTGGCTCCCAAATCCGGTTCTACCTCACCAAAACTGACACCAAACTTGGCTGTTTTGGACCTCAAAATCAGCCTCCCTCTAATGCACGGCCACCCCACAAGTTTGAACCCAAAAACCGAAATTTTCCACTGCTTTTCCCTGTCACATAGTGGCTGCTCCTAGACCTAAAATTGGTCTCCAAATCTTGTTTTCGGTTGCTCGGATCACCCCGAACTCTCCCCTAAAGTCTCCCCTAGCTTTCAAGAATTTTTTTCTCTCTTTCCCCTGCTCACTGTCCACGGCAACAGCCCAGAAAAATGGCTGGAAAATTTTTTTCTCACTTCCCTCTTGCTTCCTCACACAAACCGAACACAACTCTTAACTTGGTTCAAGAAAAATTTTGTTTCTCTTCCACTCACTCACTCTCGGTTTTTCTTGGAGAAAAATGGGCATAATAAGGCTGCATTTTCTGATTTAAAATGGGTGGAGGGCAGCCCTATTTATAGGCAATGTGGGACACAAAAAGTTTACATTTTGACCCCAAAAATTTTTAAAATTTTGCACACAAGACCCTAGGATGGCTGGCTGTTTTTGAGTGGGAAACAAGCAAGAAAACTCTAGAACAAGACACTTGTCTTGTGTGGATTTGCTCTCCAAAAAGTGATGATGTCATAAATAAAAAATTTATGATGTCATAATTCTATAAAGCTTGTTTGGCTACTTTTTCAATAAAGCAGTCTAATTTTAACTTAACACAGATAAATTTAATACTGTGTTGTACTATTACACAATATTGATATTTTATACTGTCATAAAAATTTTATCTGTGAAAAACCGGGCTGAAAATTTTTTTCTTTATTTTCTCAAACCCTTTTGCCGTGTGCTCTAATTTTGCGTGCTTGATTTTTCTATGGTAGTTTTAAATCTTATTTATGCTATCTTACCCGAAAAAATGGGTTTTCGCAGTATTTTTCCCATACTGCATGTCACAAAATTGTACTGTTAGGGTTTTGACCATTTTGGCCAAACTTTGACTTTTCCGGGTCAAAGTTGACTTTTTTGGTCAACCCTTTGACTTTCCTAGAATGGTGTAAATTTCATCTCTTTTCATCCGAAAAGACCATTCATCAATCAAAACAAGCATATTCGAGTCTTATAAAACTATAAGAGCTCGTAACACATAATGGAGTTCTAAAGCGAACTTTTTCCTAAAATGCCGGTACGGTATACATTCAATTCCTTCTAGAATGAAAAATATTCACATAGAAAAGCAGGTATTACATAAGGTGCCTTTTTGAACCTATAAAAATGAAGGAAAATCACAATAAAATAAACCACGAGTCTTCGTGAGAGGTGGGAGGAGAAGATAACTAGTGGTGGAGAAAAGCAAAAGGCTAAGTGGTTGTCTTTGGTTAGAGCCAAGAGCATCCTCTAGCTACAACCCAAAATTTGTTTTGGTGGGTTCTAAAGGGAGGTGTATGGAATAAGTATGATGAAGATGATGATTCTAGGATGCATTTATGGGTTTTTAATATGATTTTGGCAGAGGAAGAGGAAGGTTGTTGCTTTGGAGTGGAAATGAGGGGGGTATTTATAGAGGTAGAAGGTGCCTTGGGTTTGTTTCAGCCGGAGAGAAATAGCATATGGAGAAATGACAGGTCAGAGATGAAAGTCATCTTCAAAAGGGAGGCACCGGAGCACACTGCCCCATGCACTGGCGGGGTTGTTCCTGTTATTCATGTCATTTTTGGTTAGAAATGGGATTGGTATCTTATTATGTTGGCTAAGGGGCACCTAAAATGGAATGACTAGATGAACATCTAGTTCCTTTAGTTGGCCGAAGCAAGTTCCTCATGATTATAGATAGTTCTAGAATGTGCTCTTCTTATCATGTTTCTATTTAAGGGCCTGAGATTCCAACAGAGGATGATAATAACACTCTATTTATGGATAGAGGACTGACGTGCATCCAGAGACTCCATCAAGGCTACTGCAGGAGGAAGAAGCATACTCTTTTGTCCGAAGGACAAAAGCATCTTCCTCTAGCCAGTCGAAGTTTCCTCTGGATGCGGGAAGGACACTAATGTTGAAAAGAATCTTGGGTTCAACAAGTGGGACCCAATCTTCCTAGGGAAGTGGGCTTCTATTTGGGCCTTTTGGACTCAAAGTATGGGCTAGGTACATTGGGTTACTAAAGATAGGCTAGTGGCTTACTTCCTATAATATTTGGACTTTAAAGAATAACAATTTTGGGTTTTTAAGTGCTTAGTGTAAAAAAGGCTATTTTCTGATAATTTCTCCACCACTCACTTACTTATGATCAAAATACCCTTAGGACCCTCCAAGTGGAACCAAGCTTCGTTTGGGTTAATAAATAAGCAGTTCTATTTATCTTCCCATGACTCACAAAACCACTACCCACGAGGGTTCCCCAAGCGTAGCTTTGGTCCATGGATGGGGTCCACTACAAAAAGTGGACCTGGGCCTCATCAGATTGGGCCTTGTGCATAAGTGGGCACCAACAATAGCTATGACTCAGCTGGAAAGAAATAAAATCAGGGACTAACCGGCAAAACAAAATTAAGGACCAAAGATCATATTATATTAAAGAGAGTAACAATATAAAAAATAGTGTAATTAACTATTAAATTAGACATATTCAGATTCGAGACAAGAACAACATCCTCTGGGGCAAAACAAAACGTGAAATTAAAACATAGAGAGCACGCCATGCAAGATAAAAGGAGGCCATTAGAACGTAAAAGCCCTCATAAATCATTAAACAACAAAAGAACAAGCCAAATATGTTTTTATTATCATTTTCTTTTTACACTACAAGCCACTGTTTAACCCCACCATAAAAAAAAAAAAAAAAAAAAAAACTTTACAGTTAATGTTGGACTTTTCGTGTAAATTATCAAATTAGTTGACTCCAAATGGTATATGGTCAAGAATAAATTGGGTGAGATTATATTGAGAATAAAATAAATCAAGTAAAAAGTATCATTGAAATGTTAAGTAAAAATTTCACTGCTAGCTCTTTTCTCCTCTCTTGAGTTGTGGATTATTATGAGTATTTTAATAATATCCGTACACACCATGAGCATCTCACACCTAAGTATATCGTAAGACTTTCGGTACGATCATTAGACCCCTTTGAAGATTTGATCCAACATACATAAAGGTAAGCTCTTCCGGGTAAGCTTTTCCGTCAGTTAATGTAATATTGTAATGTATCGCTCGGTTCCTTTATACATTAATGCCCACGAACTGTGCAAAATTCGGATACGTGCCTTCAATCAAACTTTTGTTGAAATGTATTACCTATTATAGAAGATAGAGAAGTTATTAAGTAAACTGGAAATACTACGTTATTTAGATGTGCAACTATATTTAAAAAAATGCTGTATTTAAAAATATATTAGAAATAATACCAACAAGCACTGTAGACTCAACAAAACCTTTCCAGTTTTCCACGTAGCATGTTAACGAGGCCCATCAAACCACAAAGATTGAGTAAAAGAAAAAAATAAAATAAAAAACCTATTGGATTTTCCTCGTAATTCATTTAGCTTGACCAATTTGACAGTCTCATAATGTTTTGTTTGGTTTTGTTTTAATTATTAATTTGTAGCTTTATAAGTTTCTATTTGAATTTTTGGACCGTCTATAGTGATGTTGATATGATCGGACTTTAGAGGGATGGAAAGGAGGAAGGAAAGTGCAATAGCCAACCGTTTTATGGACTCATGATTTTCCTAAAAGGAAATCTAAGTCTGTATTATGTATGTCTATGTGAAATGTATGCTCTGATTTATAAGAATATGTTTGAGTTCTTATAATATTATAAGACTCAATGACGGTTTACTTAGTCATGTATGAGACTTTATGATGAAAAAAGTAGAATAAGAATTTATGATTTTGCTCCGTTCAATGTACGATCAGGATAATTAATGACATGATTAAGATGGTACCACAGTATGATAAGCAATATGGAAATTATACTGTGGCCGATCGTCATTACGGGTGAAGAAATAAGAATAAAGTATGAGACCACTTTAGAAAAATCAGGAATAATATTTGGAGTAACAAGGACTAAGTAGTTTTAAGTCCTAAGAAAAACCGATACACAGTCTAATTAAGTACAGATGAATTCTAGATTGTAGTCCAATACAACTGTACTGTTGATAGTTAAAACAGTATTAGCACTATCTGGATTATTAAGAAAATGGACTGCATATTAGAGGAAGTTCCAAACATGGCCCTACTTGGTGGACACCTTATCATAGATAATTATGTAATTTTGAGAATTTTTAATTAAGTGGATAATTGTGAAATAATTTTTAGCTAGAATGGCTCCACATGACCGGCCAACTAAGGGACATGGAAGACAAAACTTTTGTATTTAAGACCAAATATTTAAATTCAAGGAAAGTTTTAGAATTAAAAATAATTGTGAAAATTTTGGAATTTTCACATATAAATAGGGGTGGTGAGGTAGAGCTTGAGCCATTAGTTAGTCTCCCAAACTTTTAGTTCACTTCTAACTTTTTCCTCTCTAGTCTTAGGGGAAAAAAAAAAAAAAAGACCAAGAGTGAGTGGCCGGTTGTGGAGGTTAGGTGTGTGGAGGTGGTAGAACAAATTTCTCTCATCCCAAGATCTAGAATCAAACCTATCCAAGTTCTAGAGGTATTACTCTTGACTCTCTTATTAAGAATTTCATTAGGTTTTGGTTAAGAATTTATGTATATTTCAAGCTATGAGTTGTAAAAGCATAAGCTCATGTTTCTTATCTTTCCATGTTATGGTTTATATATGCTTAGTCTATGTTTGATCACTACTAAAGAATGTAGATACCACGACGGTTTTCTAACCGTCGTGGAATCTTTTCAGATTACACGACGGTTTTTTACCCGTCGTGGAATATGTAAAAATAGGGTCAAAAATTGATATTTAGCAACATCTATCATGATGGATTTTATTGGAAACCGTCGTGGTAAGAGAATCTACCACGATGGTTCTATACATAACCGTCGTGGTAGGAGACTTACCACGACGGGTTCTGTAGGCCACCGTCGTTGTAGTTCACAGTACCATGACGGTGGCTGATAGAACACGAGAAACTGTCGTGGTATTTAGACCTACCACGACGGTTTCTATAATCCACCATCGTGGTAATTCACCTTACTACGACGGTGGCTTACACCAAATGACAAACCGTCATGGTATTTTAGACCTACCACGACGGTTTCTATAATCCACCGTCGTGGTAGTTCACTTACCACGACGGTTGATGATACCAAACGACAAACCGTCATGGTATTTGACGTACGACGACAGTTCTCTTAAAAACCGTCATGGTATATTGATTTCCACGATGGTTTCTGTTGAAAACCGTCGTGGTAGGTTGAAACGTATACAAAAAAAATATCTATTCGTTCAATTGAATACCAGTTCATTCATTCCTGTTCATTCATTCATGACATGAAAAAATTACACAGCAAAGAATAAAATAATAACATAATTGATATGGCAAATACAATGTCACAATGTACAACAATATAGAACTAAATACTGCTATACAAAATTTTTCTTCATGCTTTGCCTCAATATTGTATGAAGCTCATGACATATGTAGTCCACTCTTACCTAACCAAATTCAAATCAGCTTCAGTATAAGAAGTCTTGTTTTGCAGTAAGGCAAGTCCATTGATGTTCAATGTTATTTCTCGCATGAACCCCAATACAAAATAGCCGCACTGCACATTTCCTTGCTGTATTGGGCATCGAGCAGTCTGAATCACCATCTTGTAGTTGCGTCACCTTGTTAGTCCTTGTCCCACCAGCAATTTCCAATCGTTTAGTGCCCTAACAATTTAACAAATATCAATACATCTAGAACAACAATTATGGAATGTCAAATCATGGAATTATAAATATCAAAGAATACTTACAACGTAATTACCTGTTGAAAATCTTCACCCGGATCATTTCCAAGAGGATTAAAATAGAGGACGGAGTCATCCCACGAATTAATAACAACCAATATCCAATGTTGGCCGCTGTTATATGGCATGAGAACAAACCTTCTCCTTGATACGTTTGTTATGATCCGGATGATATTTTTGGCTCTCTTTCGAATGTAGGCTACGCGATCTACATTCTGCTGAATTGGCGAGACAAGGAATGGAAAAATAAACTGGAAATGTTGATCAAATCCTGCTCTTGCACAACAATCTGATAAGTAGCTGCAAAATATTAAGTCAAACTTGTTACGCGTGCAAAATCAACATATATATTTATCTTTCAAGCTAATTGGAACAATAATTAAGTATTGTTTAAGGAAAAAACAATTACCTGATGTAAACCATTATACTGCTTGCACTGATTTATTTAAAGGTTATGAAATGGTATACATCTTCATACCCAATATATATGGGCATTTCATCAGATTGTTGTGGTGGGCACGAAATCTGGCTACTGTCACTCAAGGAACTTTTTGCGTAATAAGCTAGTGGTCTCAGTGCAACAGAAATTTCATTGATGTCAAACGTAGGTACTTCTTTTTCCGTTTGCTGTTGTACCTTCGGTTATGACTGTAGTTTCTTCCTCCCGGCTCTCTTTTTTATTCGTTTCCTTCCCTGTGCTTCTGGGTCGGGAGCTTGAATGAGACCTTGACTGGCCTGGCTTAAACTGTTCTAAAGCACGACTAATTTTTTGGGCCAAGCAACAAACCCCTCGACAGCTTCTTCAATATATGTGGCTTCATTCGTCGGAATCAGAAGGAGTGCACGGTTTAATTTTGGGACACTGATTGTCACTCGCACATTCCCCTTGCCCAAAGGAATCCCATGGACTATGTCGGTTGGAACACAGTCCATGTATGCCCTGCCTATTACAACCAAAACTTCTCCACCATTAATAAAATCAGTAAGGAAAAGCTGGCATTCCTTACTTGCATTAGGCATGGGCTGCGGATCCGACGCATTGGCTTCTTTTTCATAGAGGGTGCAACTCGCCTTGAAACTGTTGTGCTGATCAACAGTAGGTTGAGCTGCCTCCTCGGCTATCGTCTCATGGTTGATACTGTGCTTCGTACAAAGTTCCTACACCGTTCTTTCCAATGCAGCCAGCTGTCGTTTCATAAAGGAAACTTCAAGATTCTCCCTTGGTACGTGCATAGAATTGAAGTATTGCGCCTGCTTGACAAATTTCGATTGCCCACGAAGACGACCAGAATGCTCAGGATTGCCCAAAGACTTGGTCAAAATGTCTTCTGTACCCACGGATTCGAAGCTTCCTTGGGTGTCTTGTTGTGTTAATTCGTCCTATAACAATTACACAATATGTTATTGAGCCCGTAAACATAATGGAGACAATCTTACTCTTTATTTGAAATAGGATCCGTAGACTTACTATTGCTTCGTCAATAATTTTAATCGATGGATTCTTGTACTCTTCATTGGGCTTGAGCCGCGTATCCCGCCAAACAACATATCGGTCCACATACTCTCCCGTCTGTTTGAGCTGCAATTTAGTAATTAAAGTTAGTAAACATAAATAACACACGTAAAAAAAATTTTAAAGAGACTTTAATCTTTTTTCCCAATTAATTAACGAACGATTTCTTGATCACGTTTCCTATAGCCGTCTCGGCCTGTGATTAAACCGTATTTGCTCTTTTTCCTTATCTCGCTTCCTTGTTGGGATAGCCAATTGAAATCTGCTGTCCGTTGATAGGTAATAAACCTTTCCCAATCGTCCTGGCTGATGGTTAGGTAATTGTTAACCACTTTAGTCGGTCGTTGCCAAACAGTTTCTTCATCAATATGATCCATAACAAAGGCTTGGTAAAGATCATATCTAAAACATTTAGCTGACTCCCCACAAGACTTCAAAACTTGCTTTTTGTGCGATTCATCAATTGTGAAGGAAGTTAAAACTTCCAACCACACTCGTTCTTTCCTCGATTCTAAATTAGCACTTCTGAAATCAGCAATCCAAATTGTAATGTGCTCCCGAGCTAGCACTCCAATCCAACTCTGTAATTCATCACGTTCCTTGCCTATTGGTTGGCCTTTTGAGTCAAATGAAACTTGAATTCGTTCTCCCCTCGTCTTAACAACGTGCACTCTTTTAAGGAGAGTTGCTCTTCGTTTTCCCTCCTCGTCGGCATTGAATCTTGAAGAGTTGGTTCTTCGTGGTTTTCCAACTTAAGTTTGGGTTGACACTTCCTCCTCGTGATCTTTTGACATTGTAAATCAATCTAAAACAACAAAACACCAAATGTGTATGATAGGGGCATTTAATCGAACCTGTAATTTACCAACGGAAATGACACATAACCTAATCACAGGGGCATTTAATCGAACATGTAATATACAAACAATCACCACAAACAAAAACTTGAATTTTATCCAGAAAATTCACAAATCCGAGCCTTACCAATCAATTTAATTCAATCTACAACTAATTCTCACACAAAGAGGCATTTAATCAAACACGTAATATGCAAACAATTAACTCACAGAAGCAAAAATTCTTAACAAATCAGAGCCTTACCCAACCATTTCAAATCAATGTAAATCACAAACACAATCAACAAGGACCGAAAATGTTTTCTCTGGCTTTTGCCCATTTCGGACTTAAATGTAATCAATTTCGACAACCACAATCAACAACCACAATCAACAAAATAAGATGTAGTGGACCGAAATTACCCACATTTGTGCATCACCCAAGTAATATGCATTACAACTTACCGGATAGTAGAGAGTGGGTTGTGGTCGGCGAGAGAGACTGGGAAAGTCCGAAAACAAGCGTCATTGGTGGAGGATGGCGTCAGAGAATGGAGGAAACCGCGTGAGTGCTGGATGATGGCATTGGAGTTTGAGTGTTCAAATAGTTTTTGAAGATTTTAAAGGGAGGGAGCAACGAGAGAGAAATGGAGGAGGAAATATACTGGGTATGGAAGTTCAGGTGTGTCTATTAGAGACTGCAAAAGTGAATGGTGTTTGGGAATAAGCCTCGGGATGAAATGGGTTTGGGAAAATGGTGTTTTTTTTAGGTTTTATTAAAAGCGGCAAAAAGTTGAACAATTTATGAAAATTTCAAAAGTTGTCGCTAAAACATCTACCACGATGGTCTTTAAATAAAACCATCGTGGTAGCGAAGTCTACCACGACGGTCTTTGTTGAAAACCGTCATGGTATATTGCGTACCACGACGGTTTTTAACAAAGACCGTCGTGGTAGACCCCGATGGTGGTATCTACCACAACGGTTTTATTTAAAGACCATCGTGGTAGGGTTTAGTGTTTTCATCCACCGACAATCTACCACGACGGTCAACTATAAAGACCGTCGTGGTAGATTTCAATATTTTTTCAACTACCGTATTCTACCATGATGGTCTTCTATCTAAACCGTCGTGGTTGATTTTAGTGGCCATTTTATCACGACGGTCTCCGTATTAAACCGTCGTGGTAGGGTTTTTATTGCTCGAATGTCGACCACAAAATCGACTATGACGGTCCTATAAGAAAACCATCGTGGTATATGATATACCATGACGGTCTTATAAGAAAATCGTCGTGGCTTATAAACCATCGTGGTAGATTATATACCACGACGGTTTTTTTCAATAACCGTCGTCGTAGGTAAGAAATTTACAAAAATAGTTTTGAAAATTGTTAATATAATCCCTTTAAGTGGCCAAACTTGTATGTTGTGCAATCATTCATTCTGGATTCTTATTTGCTTCCAAACATATTTGCATGTATAAATAATTCCTATATAATGTGCGTAATTAAAAAACCATATCTAAATGTTTACAATGTACTTAAGAAAATAAAATCTTTTGTTAAGTATTTTTTTTCTGCTTTTTTTTTTTGGGGCTTCTCAACACGTGTCCACTCGACGTCCAATCGAAGTAAGTGTGAAACATCATCGTCAAAATCATCAATCTCCTCCACTGGTGGCAAATCCGTTGTAAATGATGGAATGTCGGTGCAATCGTCAATATCTTCTTGGCCATCCCGAATTATTCTTGACTTCATTGGCACAACTAAAGATAACTCTAAATTTGCGGGATCCGTTGTATAAAATACTTGTACCGCTTATGATGCCATGATCAAAGGATCATTTTTGTATCCCAATCGCCTAAAGTCCACCACTGTCATGTCGTCACTATCAACCTTAACATAATTATTGTCAGCCCACTTGCATTTAAAGAGTGCTATTCACAAGCCGCAATAATCAAGTTCCCAAATATCTTCAATGAACCCAAAATAATTCATGGAACTATATACCGGATTCTTATCCTTTGCGGATGAAATATGCATAGACTCGGCCCGAAGGGTGACACCACTATTCTGTACGGGATGTTTCTCATTTCTGTCCCGAGTGTAGAAGGAGTTGCCATTGATAAGGTACGATGTATATCTTGTGACTATCGATGACGGACCTCTGGATAGCTTCATTATGTCTTGTGAAACGCCAAGCTTCGTATGCAAATATTTTCTTATCCACTCCCGAAATATCTGATTCTGCTCATCTTGAATCCACTTCTCACTTCTTCCTTTTCTTGGATTCGCAGCTCTTATTTCTGCCATATGAACCTGAAAGAAAGGCTCCATTTCCTTAGCATTGTGCAAAACATACAAACAAGCCTTTTCCCATTCATCTTGATTTACTGATGAATGAACGGCTACGGATAGTCCTTTCGACGTAAATAGCCCGCTTGTTTGCAACCCTATTGGGTCCGCGTTGGACAAATACTCAGAGCAAAATTCAACTAATTTCTCGGCTATGTAGTTTTCCACTATACAAACTTCCGGCCTATTTCGATTCTTCACATATCCCTTCAAAACCTTCATGTACCTTTCAAATGATACATCCACCTCAAATACACCGGGCCACATAACTTAACTTCCTGAACTAAGTGCACACATAGATGGATCATTATATCAACAAAGGCTGATGGGAAATACTTCTCAAGTACGCACAATGTCATAACCAATTCCGATTGTAGCAAATCTAACATCATTTGATCAATTACCTTGGAGCATATTAAATTGAAAAATGAGCATAACTTCGTAATTGAATATCTCACATCTTTTGTTAAAACTCCCCACAAAACAAGAGGTAATAATTGTTACATCAAAATATGACAATCATGTGTTTTCATTCCAACGAGCCGTAAATCTTTCATCGACACCAACATTTTGAAGTTGGAAGAGTACCCACTTGGCACTTTCACAGAAGCAAGCCACTCACAAAGCTTTCTATTTTCGTGTCTAGATAATGTGTGCTTTGCTACCAGTAAGTAAGTGCCGTTTGATCTTTTCTCAGGAAGTAAATTCGTTCTAATCTTCTTCTTTTGAAGGTCCAACCGTGCCTTTTCACCATCTTTAGTCTTATTCGGAATGTCAAACAACGTGTCCACTATCGATTCACAGACGTTTTTTTCAATATGCGTAACATCTAAGCAATGATGCACGTAAAGTGACTTCCAATATGGAAGTTCATAGAAGATTGACTTTTTCTTCCAAGGTCCATTGACAACTTGATCCTTACGTTTCCTCTTTCACAAAACTACCTTCACATCTTTAACCATCTCAAATACATCCTCGCCAGTCAAAATCTGAGTAGCGGTTCTTTCTTTGGTATTGCCATCAAAAGCCTTCTTCTGTTTGTGATATCGATGATTTTTCGGCAAGAACCTTCTGTGACCAAGGGTTTTCCTACCATTTTTCAACCGGATGGAAGATGTTTCCTTCATACAAACGGGACATCCTATAGAACCCTTCACAGGATAACCAGATAGGTTGCCAAGTGCAGAAAAGTCGTTAATTAACCAAATCAACATTACGCAAAGATTGAACGTATCTTGACGGTAAGAATCTCTTACTTGTAAACCATCATCCCACAACCTTTTTAGGTCATCGATTAATAGTGCCAAGTAAACATCAATGTCATTCCCCGGTTGTTGAGGGCCTGAGATCAATAATGTCAACATCATGAACTTCCGCTTCATGCAAACGTCTGGAGGGAGATTGTAGTTGACAAGTATGATTGGCCAGGTACTATGCTGACTACTTATGTTACTATGCTGGTTCATTCCATCCGTTGACAAATCGAGACGTAAATTCCTTGATTCTGCACTAAAATCTGGATGATTGTCATCAAAGGTCTTCCATTGCGGTGCGTTGGCCGAATGCCTAAGCTTGCTATCATCAACACGTTTATCTTGATGCCATGTCAAACTCTTAGCATGCTGTGCATTACAGAATAAACGGCAGAAACGTGGAGCTGGTGAAATGTACCGTAACACCTTCACCGGCACTCCTTTACTACCATGCGATGGCACCTTGCCCTTCTTCCACCTTGACTCATTACAAACCGGACATTCATCTAACTCTTCATATTCTCTCCGGTAAAGCATGCAATCATTTGGACAAGCATGTATCTTCTCGTATTCCATTCCCAACGTGCTCAACGTCTTCTTCTCTGTGACGCCCCGAACCACCCACCTGACACCCACGCAGGGGCCGACCGCGCGGATGCGGGGCGCCGGAACCGTCACATTCATACTTGAAACTTATTTTACCTTGAAAATGCGGAATAAAAATTTTTTTCCTTTTTTTTTTTTTTTTGAAACTTCTTTTGAACATCGTTTTAAAACTTTCCTTGAACTTCATAACTTGGATTTCATTTTAAAATCTCGACTTGAAACCCATGCACTAAAATTGTGCATTATACCTTGAAACATTTCATACATACATAACATAACTTGACTTTTAACATACATGAAAACTTCATAACTTTAAACATATTGCGGAAATTATTGCGTAGTGGTATTCTACACCGCCCTTTACTCGCTGCATCATCTCCAAGCCCACCAAGTAAAGCTACAAGCTTTTTATCTCAACCTGCAGTATGGAATATATCTGATGAGCTGACGCTCAGCAAGTACAAACTTAAATCTCACAAAACATTTTCATTTAAACATCTTGAAACATACTTCATCGTAAAACATATGCATGAACTATTTATGTTCATTTATGCATTTCCTTTTTAACTTGTACTTATCTTTCATATGGGCCACATAGTGTGCGTACCCTTAACATATAGTGTGCGTACCCTTAACATATAGCGCGCGTACCCTTAACATATAGCGCGCCTCTAGTTACAGTTAGGGTTTGCAAGGTCCCTAACTGCTCTAGGAAAACATAAGTGATTACACCCTCCTGCATCAACGAGAGAGCGAATCTATAACTTTAACATAAAAATCCTCCACCTTGGGAGAGGTTGGTACGACACTTTACTTGTGTATTTTTACCAAGTTTCTTATCGTTAGTGAGCATACTTTATGATGTCATTATATCATACATACTTAACATTTCGTTCATAAAACATAGCATGGCATCTTTAAAATACGACATCTTTAACACATGGCATCTTGAAAACATCTTCAAAACATGACATCTTTAAAGCATTTCAACATATCTTGAAACATAGCATATTTGAACATACATATTATTTTTCCATACCACAGGTGAGGTTTGTACTTACCTTAGATCCTATGCTCTGACCCATCATTCCTCATGATATCTCAACAGGTTCATATTCCTGTTTCAATCAAAGGAGGTATAAGATAAGGTTAACTTATCTTACCATAAATCGTGGTATATGATGTTGGTATCCTAACCAACATCTATGAGCAATCCTAGATGTGTGTGTTATATGTCCCCTCTAATATCTCTTGTAAGCCTGATTGGTTACTTCCTTCTTCTTGGGCTTATATTTTACTTTTTCTTGATTCATAATCCATTGGGTTATTTTCTCTTCAATAACCCTAGGTCTTAGCCCATCTCATCAATCTTGGTATCCTTTAGGGTTATATTGGGTAACCCTAAAGTCAACTCTTGGTCAACCCAGTCAACATGTGGTCAACTAAGGTCAACCCCCTTTGGGTTAAACGTTGGGCTATGAGCTTAGCCCAGTAACTCGGATAAAATTCCGGTTACCGTTCGTAATCGGCTTGATTACCCATTTTTACCTTAAAAACTCCTTTTCATTATTTTTGGAAAACATTATATAGTTATCTTCCAAAAAATCTCATTAATTTGCTTGTAAAAAGCTCTTACTTCATTACTCTTGAAAATACTTGTCTAAAATCATTATTTTCTTTACTTCTTGGAAAAATGTGGAATTTCAATTCTAAACTCTTAAAAATTCCACTCTCTTCTTGAAAAATCTTATTTTCCTTTAACTTATGGAAAATCTCATTTTTCTCTTTAACTTGAGAACTTTGGGTGAATAATCCCAAAAACTCTAAAAATTCATTTTTTTAAAACGGGACTTCATAAAATCATTACGGACTGAAAATCGTCATTGGAACGGTTTTCGTAGTCAAAATAACATTTTAGAGACACTTTACATTTTCTTGAAAACGTTTTTGTAAACCAAGTGCTGGAAATTCTCAGATTCCCAGAGCACTCTTCATAAAACCAACCCAGATTAAAAATCTATTCATTTTCTGAAAAACTTGTCTTCATAAAAGTTGTAGCTATCGAAAAATGCTAAAACTTTTGTGTTTTGCACAAAGCCTAGTTCTAGCTAGATCAGTACCAATTTTCGTTTGAGTGTGGGTGATCCTGAAAAACGGAGTGAAACTGGCTCCAGGAGTTAGCCACGGGTTTTGATAAAAATGAAGGCCTTTGGAGCCTTATTTTAAGATTCTGTTTGCGCTGCTCTCTAGTAAAAGTTGTTCCGAACAACTTTCGTGTTTTAACTTTTAACCCATTCGGCCTCTAAGGACCTGATAATTTCACTTTCCCGAAACTGGCCAGTTTCAACTCCAAAATGGCAGTTTCGGTTGTTAATCCGGTTTTACGTCTTAGTTCGCGGATTCTAACTCGACCGATCACATCGGGAGCTTAAATATTAAACAAGCAACGTGTCTAACGTCCCATGCATACATTCTTGCCCATCCTTCATACCCATGCAGCCCACAAAACGTCATTGGCTGCATGGTGTTCTTATCCTTGCATCCTTCAAACTAGCATCATGTTCATCATTTTTCTTCAAGCAAATCAGCCACTGCCTTAGGGCTGATTTGTGACCAAAATTTAGGGGGCTTAAATAACACATCTAGCATGCATCCTAGTCATTTTCAAGCATCAAAAATCATGCAAGAAACATCATAAAATAAGCCAACCAAACCCTAATCCCTATCAAGCACATACACCAAATCAAGGGCTGAAAAAGGAGATGGACTTATGTCCTTACAAACCCATCTTGAATCATAAGAAAAATGATTATCTTGAGCTTAAATCCAAGATTAGTTCAAGAGGTTACCTTAACCCAAGTTAGGGTTTGAAAATCTTTCTTTTCCTCCTTGGTTCGCTCACCCACGGATTTGGCTCCATGGCTCACGGATTTTGCAAGAAAAATAGAAATCCAATAACTTTTTGTTAGCTTCTTTCTTGCTCATCAAAACCGAGCTTTACAAGATGAGAAATCCAAGTTTTTACTCACCTTTTTCCTTCCTCCATGCTCAAGGATTTTTGGCTCCAAGAAGCACCAAAATCTTTCCTCTTGGTTTCATCACACCAAGCCGAACTTCATCATGGTTTACCCCATAAAATTTTCCAGATTTTCTCTCTTTCTTTCACTCCTCTAATCCACGGTTTTGTGCCCTAAAATGGGTCTCCATGGCTCACAAATTTCTTTCCTTTCTCCCCTAGAACAGCCGAAGAACACCAAGCCTCATGCTCTAGCATTTTTTCCAGATTTCTTCTTCTCTTCCTCTCTCTCTCTCTCCCACGGTTTTCCTCTTGAAAACTGGCAGAGTTTTTGATGTTAGCATAGAGGAAATGAGAGGGGGAGAGTTGCCGAAAGTCATGAGGAAAGGGAGGGTTGATTGTCTTGCTTTTCTCCTCAAAAGATGGCTTTATGTCATGTCCTTCCATCCATCTTGCTGCAGCCGAATATTGAGGGAGGGAGATGGCTTGCTTGTTGCCGAAAATTGAAGGGGAAAGGAGGGGGACAAGCAGCTGATTTTGTGGAGAAAAGAGAGGAGTGGTTAGCTTGCATTTGTTGGCTTTGTTGACCCACCTTTTTCCCTAAAAAAAGGGCTTTATCACATGCCTTCTTTTCCCTTTGTGTGCAGCCGAATCTTGAAGGAGAAATGGGGGGCCTTGTGTCCGGATTTTTATTGAAGAAAAGAGGGAGTAGTTGGCTAAAGGAAAAGGAGATGTGGTGGTTGGTTACTTTTCCTTGATTTATGGCTTTATGCCTTGTCTTTCTTTTCCATCTTTTCTCATGCTTTTGTGCTTTCTTTTCCTTGTCTTTTCTCATGCTTTTTCTTGTCTTCCTTTCTTGTGCTTGCCGAACTTTTGAAGGGGAAAGGGGGGTGTGTAACCGAACCTTTATGGAGTGGAAAGAGCTCCATTTCTTTACTTTAACTAGCTCACATTTAGTTAGCTTTCAAATGAGACATCATTCCTTAAATCATGGCTTTGTTCCATGCTTTTTCTTTTCCTTGTTTTCTTTTCTTTCCTTGTGTGCAGCCGAGTGTAGGAGGGAGCCAAAGGGCTGTCTTGGCTGCCTTGTGGCCGAACCTTTGGAGTCAAGGGGAAGGCATGTGGTTGGTCAAAGGGGCTTTGGATGCTTTCTTGATGAGTTGTCCCTTAATTCATGGGTCTTGTTTGCCATTTTTCCTCTTCAAAAATTAATTCATTTCCTTTCCTTTGTGTCACACAAATATTAAAATATTGTGCTCCATAATTTTGATCCAAAATTCATCCTTGTAAAGATTGAACTGAAAACTTTCTTTCTCCAATTTTTCGGAGACCTTTTTTGCCCTTTTTATCTTGATTCGGTGTGCTTGATTTCTAGGGCAGTTTTTACGGCTTATTTTTGCTTTCTTGACCATAGAAAGCTTTTTGCAGTCTCTTCTTACACTGCATTTCATCATTTTTCGATATCAACATTTTTGACCCGTCCTTGGTCAAACTTTGACTTTTTGGTCAATCCTTTGACTTTTTTGGCCAAGGTTGACTTTTTTGGTCAAACCTTTGACTTTCTTAAAATTTCATCCTTTTTCATTCTTTTTCTTTCCTTTTCGTTCTTTTTGACTCAAAATGCCGTTTACCAACCTCGGTATTTTTTTCCGAGTCTCATAGCCGGTTTAAAAGAAAATTCTAACCTTGACTAATAAAATTACGAATTTCACATGTGATTCATAATTTTTCATGAAAACAGCATAAAAACACATCATGCGGACTTCTAATTTCTAATAAAAAGAGAAATCTTAAGTCCATGAAAATTCCGGGTATTACATTCGCCTCGTACATACTAGGTGGCACTTTGTTATCCTCCGATAAAACATCTTTTAAAAAAGCTAAAAGAGTCGTGAAACTAGAAGTCGTCCACCCTCCCGACGCTTTCATATTCCATAATTTAACCAATGCCCCTAATTTTGTATATTTTGTACACCCGACATACAAGGGCGTTTCGGCATCATTAATCATTTCCTCAAATAACTCCGGACAGTGCATAAAGTTTTCTTCCAAATCATTAATCATATTGTACATATTATCACCAATGTTTTCCTCAACAATAGACTCTTTACCTTTAATACTAGTCGATGTATACTTAATATGGACAAAATCTTCGCCATGTAAATACCATGTTTGATAAGAACAAATAATCCCATAAGTGCGCAAATGCCCTCTAACATCATCAATGGAATGGGATCTATGATTACCACAAACTTGACACGGATATCGAATCTTATCGTCTTGTGTATGAGATTTGGCAAATGACAAAAATTCTTCAACACCATCTTCATATGCTTTAGTCAATCTATCAAACCACATCCATTTCCTATCCATGATTTGCAGGCAAATCCTAAACCAATAAATCAAAGTTCTCGAAGTCAAGGTGTGCATATTTTTAAATTGCATGCAGAATATCATCTGCATTTAATTAGTTACATTGTATATAAATACTCCCGGCACATGCATTAATTAAATCAATAATTTATTTAATAAAAAAAATCCAAAAAACATAACAAAACTAAAAATACAACTAAAAAACTGGCCCGAGTTATTTAACTAAAAAATTCAAAATAAAAATACATCATAATTTTAAAAATACATTGATTTAGGATTTAACTAAAAAATCCAAACTAAAAATCCAAACTACAAAAAAAAAAAAACCAATCTAAAAATACATTGATTGTGATAACTGAATTAAACACTTTACAGTATTTAACGTATAAAAAACAATCCAAAAAAACATAAATTAAAATTATTATTCAGGATTTGTAAATAAAAAATTAATACAGAGGAAAACGTTAAAAAGATGAGTTAATTTGTGTCATCATGACTTACAAGAATGATGATCGACCAGTAGATGGTGGTGGGTGGCGTCTAACAGCGGCGTATGGAAATGTTGTTAGAGCGATCTGATCTGATTTTTGCTCACGACAACTGATGTATCGATGTGGAAAAAACAGGGCTACTCGATCTGATATGTCTAAACAAAAGGACGATGATTCCACGACGGTTTCAGGGAAACCGTCGTGGAAGTCTTGACTTCCATGACGGTTTTAGTTAACCATCGTGGAATCCCCGAGACTTTCACGACAGTTCTCTAAAACCGTCGTGGAAGTCAAGACTTACACGACGGTTTTAAACACCCGTAGTGGAAGTCTCGACTTCCATGACGGTTTTCGGAGACCGCTTTTTGTTCCGTGTTTTTACCTCAGTTTCCACGACGGTTTTTAAATAACAGTCGTGGAAGCTCTATCGTGGTATCCACATTCTGTAGTAGTGAATCCAAGTTTAAATTATCTTGTTTGCTAAGTTTTAAGTATAAGACCCGAAATTTTGAAGACTTGTAATCTCCTTGTTCATAAGTAATTAGAGTCTAATTTATGTATTTATGATGTGTTATATGAAAAATTATGAATACTAATGAGAAATTCATAATTTTATTCAAACAATGTTCGGGTCCTCATTTAATGATTATGAGACTCAATTGATGATTTTCGAGTCAAGAATGAGGTTTTTCAAGGAAAAAGAACCAAAAAGGAAGAAATTTTACGAAAGTCAACTTTGACCGAAAAAGTCAAAGGTTTGATCAAAAAGTCAAAGGGTTGACCAAAAGTCAAAGGGTTGACCAAAAAGTCAAAGTTTGACCGGGACGGGTCTCAACGTTGACTTCACAAGTATGACGAAGGAATATGGAAAGAATCTCCGAAAATGGAGTTTTATAAGCCATAAATCCACCCTAGAAAAATCAAGCACACCGAAAAAGAATTAAGGGCAAAAAGGTCTCCGAAAAATTGGAGAAAGAGAGTTTCAGTCCAAAATTTACATGGAAGAATTTTTGGACCAAAATATAAAATAAGAATGCTCATCACAGTATTAGAAATAACTGTAGAGCGCGAAAGAAGCTGTGAAAGAACGAGATGGCCAAACAAGGCCTTGGAAGAGCTAGTGGAAGATGACATCAACCCTTGACATCACCCTCCACTAACTCAAGAATACAAATGGCAGCCCTCTACCCCCATAATGTCCGGCCAACTAGAGTGAAGAAGAAAAGAAATTGGTTTAGTTTTGGGAACTAAATGACCAACTAAAGTCTAACCAAGCAAGTACACAAGCCCATACCTAGGGACTCATTCTCCACTAGCCAAAGCTAGCCATGTGGGGCTGCTTTCCTTTCCATCAAATCCGGCAGCACTCCCTTTCCTCTCCATCATGTTCGGCCAGCCAAAGGGAAGCAAAAGAAATGAAAAAAAAATGGGAACAAGACTAGACATAAAGCCCTAAATCAAAGAAAAAGTTGAACCACTTTTGTCCATCAAGTCTAGTCACTTCTTGCTTAAAATAATGAACTAAAACCCATGCCTTTTTCCTCTTCAAATCCGGCTGCAAACCCCCCCCCCCTTCAGCCCCTTGGATTCGGCTGCAATGAAAGACAAGAATGACAAGGCATAAAGCCTTAAATTAAGGACAAGCAACCTCTCCATTTCACTCCACCAAGGGCTGCCACATGTCCCTCATTCCTCTCCAACTTTCGGCAGCCCACACCCCTTATCTCTCCATCAAGTTTCGGCAGCTAGAAGGGAAGAGAAAAACTTGACATAAAGCCTTGTTTTAAGGCAAGAAACCACCCACTAGGTCACATCAAGAAGCCTTCCATCCCTTGTGCCTTTTGTGGGAAAAAGTGAGCCAAAAGCTCTCACTTTTCTTTGGGTAATACTCGGCAGCAAGAGGAAGAAAGAGAGAGAGAGAGATTCAAAAAGTTTTTGGGTTTTCCATCTCAAGGGTTTCGGTTCTAAGAGAGAAAAAGTGAGAAGATTTTTGGTGAGTTCTCCAAGAGTTGGCCGACCAAGAGCAAGAGGAAAAGAGGTATGTGGATCTTTAAAAATTCTTGGTTTTCTTCCTTGATAGTGCTCGGTTAGAGATGAGAAAAAGCTAACAAAAAAAAATCTCTTGGATCTCATTTTCTTCTATCAATCCGTGAGCCAAGCAAGGAAGGAGCATTTGAGAAAATTTTTGTGAATTTCTCCAAGACTTGGCCGAACAAGGAAGAAGAGAAGAAGGTAAGAGAAATTTGGTTTTTCTCTTAATTAAGGTTCGGTTGGTTAGAGCAAGAAAGAACTAACAACAAAAATTTTGGATGCCATTTTTCATGGTGAAGCCGTGGGCTAGAGCAAGCCAAAGAACCAAGGAAGATTTTGGGATTTCAAAACCCTAACTTGGGTTTGAGGTAAATCTCTTAAACCACCTTGAAATCAAGTCTTATTTAAGTATTTTTGATGTTGATTCAAGTGGTTTGTAAGGACATAAGTCCACTTTAAATTTCTGCCCTCATTGATGGTGTGTGTGTGCTTGATAAAGTTAGGGTTTGGTTGGCTGATTTTTGATGCTTGTTTGCTTTAAAATTTGTGCTTGAAAATGATGGATTTTTCATACTAGAAATTAGGTTGTATGTCCCATAAGATGAGGCCAAAAATCTGCCCTTGGCAGCCATGAGAGCATGCTAGATTAGGGATGGATTTTGTGATGCTTGTATGTGATGATGCATGAGTTAGAACCAAGTAACCCTTGTCTTTTTAATTTTCGGATTTGGGTTACATGAGTTGAATGAGATGGATTTATGGGTTTTAATGGGGCGTTAGAAGCGCTGCTTGATGTTGTCTAAGCTCCCGATGTGATCGGTCGAGATAGATTCCGCGAATAGGAAGTAAACCGAAGAGAGGAACCGAAACTGCCAATTCGGATTCGAATCTGGCCAGTTTCGGGAAAGGGTAATTTCAAGGCCCTTAGAGGCCGAATAAGGTAAAACTCAAAACACGAAAGTTGTTCAGAACAACTTTTCCTAAAGGATATCATGGACGGAATCTCGAAATAAGGCTCCAACAGCCTCCGTTTTACCCAAAACCCGTGGCTGAACCCTGGGACGTTCTCCACCCAGTTTTTCAGAGTTAACCCGTTTTCAAATAAAAACTGGTACTGATATAGGCTGAGCTGGATTTTGTGCAAAACACAAAAGTTTTATCATTTTTCGATAGCTACAACTTTTGTGAAGACAAGTTTTTCAAATTCCAAGCCGATTTTTAAACTGGGCGCATTTTGTGGGAGATGCGCAGAGAGCCCGAAATCTTGCACATGAGATTTACGAAAATATTTTCTAGAAAAAGTGTGAAGTGTTCTTAAATGGTTATTTTAGCTTCGGGAACCGTTCCAAAGACGGTTTCCGACCCCAAATGATTTTATGAAAGATTTATTTCGAAAACCATGAATTTTAAGGGCTCGGGTTTGAAATTCACATTTTTTCCACAAAGTAAAGAAAAAGAGGGTTTCATACCAAACATTTCCAAGTTAAAGAAAATAATGAAATTTAACCAAGGTATTTTCTAATTAAAGGTGTTAGAATTTTTACAAGCAAAATGAAGGATTTTTGGAAGTTAATTACACAAGATTTTCCAAAAATAAGGAAGATGAATTTCAAAGTAAAAATTGGTAAGCAAGCCGATTACAAATGGTAACCAGATATTATATCCGAGTTACAAACCCAAGGATAACCAAGGGTTGACAAAAGGTTGACCCAAGGTTAAATAAGATTATCCTTAAGGGTTACCCAATATAACCCTAAGGGATACCCACATATATATATCTGGGCTAAGATTTAATGGGTTAATGGAAATAACCCAATAACAAAGATGTATGAGCAAAGCCCACTAATAGAACAAGACTCTAAACCAAAAAGGTTACCTAATGTAACCTCTTAAGGATTAATCAAAGTTCAATAAAAAATGGGGATTAATGTGGCCAAGATAGATATCATGTATAGGGGACATACCACCAAAAGTAGATATGAGTGTTGGTAGGTCACCAACACCTTAAGAAAGGATCCTGATCCTATATTTTGGTATATCAGGAAAGTGAATTGCCGTTGCCGACAATTTAAGGAACGCGGTTTTAAGGATACGGCACTAGAGGTAAGTACAAACCTCACCTGCAGTATGAAAACTAGTAAATTATGTTCAAGTATGTGGTTTTCAAATACGCTGCAATATGTTGTGTGCTATATCTATGAAATGCCATGTTTTATGAAAAGTGCTATTTTTACAAAATGCCATGTTTATAAAGGTGTTATTTTCGCAAAATGCTATGTTTATAAAAAGTGCTATGTTTGCAAAAGATTATGAAAGTGCTATATTTGCAAAATGTTATGTTTATAAAAATATCATGTTTGCAAATGCCATGAATCAAAAGAATGCCATGCCATGTTATGAATGAGATAAAAGTATGTTATCATATAGTGACATCATAAGGTATGTTCACTAAAGATAAATAACATGGTAAGAAATCACAAGTAAAGTGTCGTACCGACCTCCCACAAGGTGGAGGATTTTTCATGTTAAAGTAAAGGATTCACCCTCTCGTTGATGCGGGAGGGTGTAATCACCCAATGTTCCCAGAGTAGTTAGGGACCTTGCAACCTCTATCTGTAACTTGGAGGCGCGCTAAATAAATGATGATACGTACACTATGGGGCCCATAAGAAACCCGCAGCTTAATGCTGGGCATTGTTGGAGCGGTGTGGCGGCGGACGAAGGCGGTATGGATACCACTACGCATAGTTTCCGCAGCCGATTTTTGAGTTATGAAGTTTTGTATATAAGCATGTATGATAAAGTTAAATTATGCCTTATGGTATTTTGGAACTAAATACATTAAGTAAACGTTTACTTAAGTAGTAATGATATATTACTAATGACAAATGTTTTTATAAGTATCTTTCAAAAAATATATATATACATTCCTAATTTTCAAGTAAAGTAAAGTAAGTAAGTAAGGCGTGACGGCCCTACGTAGTAAGGGGGCGTCATAGAGTTGGTATCAGAGCGGTATCCTGCCAGCCTACTTCGTCTCGCACCGCATTGTTCTGCAATAGCCCAAGTAAGTTAAATTATTTTCTTACGCTTAGGATTAGATTTTCGTACGCATCTTTTAACGATGGTTCGCAATGGAAAGGTTAGTTGTGAGAATGACGTTGGGTTGTGCCCTAGCTCGATGGTGGTAAACAAGTAATGTATGCCCATGATGAGGAAATTATGTATTTTCCTAAAAACTATGATTACGAAATGAAGATTATAGTTCTGTATAAAAGATATGATTTTATGAAAGTTTAAAAATAAGAAGCTTATTCTGTTGCTTCTATACAGAACCATGCCACCAAGACGCCGAGCGGCACAAGCCCAAAACGTCGATCTTACAGCTCAACTAAACGAGCTGAGAGAGATGATGCTAGCCCAGCAACGAGAAATAGGTGGGCTTAGGGCTCAGATAGCCCAACAGAACCAAGGACCGCCTGAAGCCAGGGTACCACCGGCACCTGAAGAGCAACCAGCGGTACCGGAATTCCCCGAGGAGGAACCAGTAATTCCGGGACACCCTGAGGCCCAGAAGCACCAATGGCGCCGGTAGCTGCTCCGCCAGGCCCTCGTGTGCGGACCCCGGCAGAGCTGTATCATGAATTTCGGCTCATGAAGGCGCCAGAATTCGAAGGATCAACAGACCCGATCGAGGCCGACAACTGGCTCATCGACCTTCAAGTTTCCCTGAACTTCTTAGGGCTCGATGATAGAGAAAGAGTCCTCTGCGCGTCCTTTATGTTGAAGAAAGACGTCGGGTTATGGTGGGAAACGGTCTAGATCAGACGGGACGTCAACCAGATGGCATGGGAAGACTTTGTGGAAGAGTTCCGTGAGAAGTACTTCAACACAGAAGTAATGGAAACCCAACAGGACGAATTCACCAATTTCCGTCAGGGAAATTTGTCAGTGGTCGAAGCAGTGAGAAAGTTTGAACAGCTCGCCCGTCTCTGCCCTCAACTCATCAGTTCCGAGAGGGACAAAGTAAGAAAGATGATGAGAATGTTCCGGCCAGACTTAACCGTGATTATCAGTAGTGGCCCTCACCCACCACTCACTGTCGCCGAATGTGTCAGTCGAGCAGTTCGAGCTGAATACTGGGTCGGTCAGAACAAGGCCCAACGGGCTCAGTTCTTCAAAGAAAAGAATGAGGAGAGGGCACTAGCCAAGCAGAATCAGACCAAGCCCGGCCAATCATCGCAGCAGAAAGGTCAAGGAGGACCTTCTGGCCAACGCGGCAGCAACAAGCCATATGGCAACCCGCAGCAGAAAAGGAAGTGGAATGCTGGAGGACAGGGGAGCCAACAGAATCCTCCCCAGAAGAAGAATGCCCCTGACAGCAGTGGGACTCCCCCTTGCCAGAAATGTGGGAGAAAGCACCCGGGAGACTGCCGTGCTGGAACAAACCGCTGTTATCTGTGTGGCAAGGAATGCCACTTTGCTAAGAATTGCACTGCCAATGTCCAGCACCAGCAGAATTATCAGAGGGGTCAGGGAAGTCAGTTACATGCCGCCCAGATGAAGCTCGAAGGACCCGCAATTCCTCAAGGCCGAGCTGAAGCTCCAGAACCTCAGGGACGCATCTACGCCTATACAAAGGAGGATGCTCAAGCTGGACCGTCCACGGTGGTGACAGGTCAGCTTCCTTTTGCCCAACAAGATGCTTATGTGTTGATTGATTCTGGAGCTACGCATTCATTCACATCATCTAGGTTTGCTAAGAAACTAGGTAGAGATAATGAGAGAATCGGAAGAACCTTTCGTACTGCATTACCCTCCAGGAAAATCTTGTTGTCTGATTATTGGATACGCCACGTTCCAATAATCATATGCGGTAGAGAGATGTACGTCAACCTAATCGTCATCGATTTGTACGACTACGATGTAATCCTGGGTATGCACTTCCTGGGAAAGTACAACGCGGTTATCGACTGCCAGCGTCGTGCCGTCACTTTCAAGCTAGTCGGAGATAAGGAATTCATCTTTCGAGGATCGACCCCGAAGCAGCCGAAGATGTTTATTTCGGCGTTAAAGGCTAGAAAGTTGTTGGCGGAAGGATGCACGGGATTTCTAGCCAGCATGGTAGACAAGACACAAGAGACCGAAAGTAAGCCAGAAGATGTACTGATAGTCAAGGAATTTGTGGACGTTTTTTGTAACGCCCCACCTAGCGTAGACCGTTACCATACTTAAAAACTTACATTTCATACAATCCTTTCTTATCTTATACTAGCGAAAGTGCGGAATAAATTTTTTTTTTTTTTTTTATCAATATAGGAAGATATACTTGGTAGCTTAGTTACTTAATAACTTACATACATATATATATCCTTTGTTCCCATCCTTGAGTTTGTTATCCCATACTTATAAAAATATTTACATACCAAATAGATAAGAAAATCAAAATAAACGATACATATTTAAAACTAATGGCTCCATTCCCACAATTTCACAACGTGCCCTGCCGAGTCCATCGTCTTGCATCAAAGATTACCGATAGGTTGTTTACCTACAGCATAGATGTAAGTTGTGAGCTTTTGGCCCAGCAAGTACAACATACATTCCACAAAACATTTCATAAACCATAATGCATGAATCATTTATGCTTTCTTTATGCTTTCTTATCTTAACATAACTTTTCTTAACATAACTTATAGGATCCTTACATAACATAAGTGTACGTACCGTGGCGCGCTGCCATGGAGTGGTTGGGGCGGCCAGCCCTATCCAACTCAAACCATGAACCAAACCTGTCCTAATGCAGGTCGATACGACACGAAAAACTTATTTCATAAACATACTTATAAGATTTCCTTTCTTGAAACAATTTCTTATAAAAGACAGTTTCTCTTTTAAACATGGTCATCTCTTATCAAGTGAGATTAACTTAGTGAGCATGCTTTATGAAGCTTGAACATAAATATACATAAATGCAACATCAACGTGTATGCATGAAACTTGCAAACATAAAAACATTGAAAACATTTTCATCTATACCGTAGGTGGAGTTGTACTTACTCTTTTTCAGCTAAAACCTTAAGTATAGGTTTCGTCACCAAAACCTCAACAGGATTACCTCCCTGTTCATAAAAATCATAGTATAAGTTTCCCATACTTGCTTTAACTAATTGACTAACTCTTAATTGACCCTAACTTAACAAGTTCGGTCCTTAGTGTGTGAGGTAAAAATAACCTCTTATCTTTTCTTACAAATCTGCTCAAGGTTAAGACTACACCCTGCACGGCTTATAGCACTCTGTGTTTACTTAAAAATTGGTTTGGAATTTCACAAAACTTTCTTCACAGAAGCTGTAGACAACATCTAGAACTACAACTTTCATTTTTGGCCAAAACCCTAATTCGGTCTCTATCCCTCTGGTTTCTTACTGGAAAATTTTGAAATCACATTTATGAACCCTAAAAGTTTGCTCTCGGGTTTTGATGAAAACAGAGGCTCTAGCAGCCTTATTTTTAAAAACTGGCCGCGTTGTCCCCTAGGATTTTCTCTTCTGAAAAACTTTGTAGTTTTAACTTTTTACAAATTCGGCCTCTAAGACCCTCAAAAACACGTTTCCAGAAAAACTGTTCTATTACTCCGAGAGTGGCAGATTTTCTTATATAATCTCTTACAAAATTTTATGTGCATTCTAAATCAAAATAGTTCAAACCGTGCTTCATACATAGCTTGCAAGGTGTCTCCTTTCCTTATTTTCTTTAAGATCCTAATTTCATTTCAAGATCATAACATTTTCATACAATCAAAACAATAAACTAGACCAACTTATGTTTCTTACTAGTTTCACACCACTAAGTGTAACATAACCTTTTCTTATTTATTATTCCTTCTTAGAACCTATTTATTAAGCATACTCATACATGCATAATCAGATCATAGGTTTTTCTCATAACCTACTACTTTTCATTTCAAAGCAAAATCATACACTTACATAGATTCAAAACTAGAGACCATACAACTTGTTACAACCGAATTTCCTACTAGCCAAGCCTTGCATGCAATCTAAGAAGCATTCCTAAACTTACTCATAACTCAAAACTTAACTTAATACCTAATAGAAAGGGTATAAAGCATCAAAGCTTACCTTGGTTCTTGAGAAACTCAAGTAGGACTAAAGCCGAGAATCCTCTAGACACTCTAAAGATGCTACTTCCGGTTTCTCCTTCAAACTCTATGCTCACTCTTCCTTGGTTTTCTTCTCCTCACAAGGCTCGGTTTATATAAGTGAAATAAAGATACTATAGCCCACACACAAGCTTTTCTAAAGTCTTTCTAAGGTTCAACTTTCACCTATTTATAGGTGAAGCCATAAGCTTTAAAATGTCAAGGTGTCATAAGGTAGTGCATGCATTCCATGAGGTGTCCGGTGTAAGCTTGGTTTTATGACAAGTAATCCTTCAAATTTTTCTTGAAATTCTTAGAGTCTTTGAGGTGTCTTCCTAAGAGTAAGCAATGGCTATGTGTCACCCTTGGAATACTCGGTGATTAGGGTTGAAACATGCAGCCCATTGGAGTGAAACATAAGCAAGACAACACTACCTACTAGTCTACTAATTGGTGTAAAGGTGGCAATCTTTTAGGATGACAACCGACCAAGTAGTTGCCATTGCATACTAACTTTCATTCTTAAGCTCCTTGGTGCTAGATGTCATGCCTTGATTGGTTGATTAAGAGGTACATAATGCATGCATACTTTTGATAAAAATCTAAGCTTCATGATTGATCTTTTTAAGCTATTATGCATGGTTTGTCAACCCTTTGTATGTGTCCGGTTATGGGTGGGGAATTGATGCATAAATTTGCTAAACACATGCAAGCTTTACACTCTTGTTTTTCAGCTTTGATATGAGGTGGCTGCTCCCTAAGAAGTTCGGCCATGACTTGGCATTCATAGATCAACTTAGGTGCTAAGTATGCATAGCTATATACTTATAGCTTCTAGCTAGTGTGAGGTGTCAATTTCTCATAGGTCCTACACTTTTCCTTTATTTGATATAAGGTTCATAGAACCGAATTTCTCACTTCCATATCATAAAATGAAAGGCTTCTAGGTAGCCAAGTGTCTAAACCGAATCATGCACTCTAAGATGGTTCATTGACTTCTAACTAAACTAACTAATCCAACTAAGTATATGATTGATCTTCGGCTTGTTTGAAATCTAGTTACTAAATCTGGATTTCCAATATTGGTTACACCTAAACATAAACACATACTTCTCCTAAACTTACTAAAAATTCCTTAGAGGTACATCGTGTGCACCTTGGTCCACATAAACAAAGGTTGTCACATTTTTCATCCTTATATAACTTTCGGCTTGTATAAGATCATGGAATACCTATTCCTTGCTTATTCACACATCTAATGACTTATCAAATTCCTAACTTAAAACTTTTCCCAAGTTTACATTTTGACCCAAACGGTAACATTTCTTACATATAGGCCCCTAGGAACTAGCCGACCCCTAGTGGTGACACTTGTCCTTATTCCATCTATTGTCATTCCTTATAAAACCGATTATTATCCCATAAAGACAAATATGGATTGTTATCTAATTCTAACTTACATAATGGTCTCATAGCTTTTCTACACATTATCTTAATCATAATTTAGGTCATGTTAATTCAACCTTGACCTTCATAGGTTTTCAAAAACTCAATCTCACATTCCTTCTATAAAAGGTTCGAATCATGCATACATACTAAATTTTGAATCTTTAACTTTCAAGAATTCAAGAATGTGTGATATAAATCATAGCATACTTCTCACATAACATATGCATTTCAAATTTAAATTTCCTTAAGAAGGAAAACATGCATTCATAAAAATGTTGGTTATTACATTTTTCCTGAAAATCTGCTAGGATTGCCACCAGAACGAGAAATCTCTTTTGAGATTGAGTTGCTTCCAGGATCGGCACCAGTATCCAAGGCACCGTATAGGATGGCGCCTGCTGAACTCAGGGAATTACAAGTCCAGTTGAAGGAGCTCCTGGATAAAGGATTCATCAGACAGAGCTATTCACCGTGGGGAGCCCCGGTGTTGTTTGTTAAGAAGAAGGATGGCACTCTAAGAATGTGCATCGATTATCAGGAGTTGAACAAGATCACCATTAAGAACAAGTATCCTCTGCCCAGGATCGACGATCTGTTCGACCAACTGAAGGGAGTCTCAGTCTTTTCGAAGATTGATCTACGATCGGGATATCACCAGCTCCGAATCAAGGAAGGAGACGTTCCGAAGACAGCATTTCGCACTCGATATGGGCACTACGAGTTCCTTGTGATGCCGTTCGGACTGACAAATGCACCAGCCGCCTTCATGGATCTGATGAATCGAGTATGTAACGACTCACCTAGCGTAGGCCACTACCATACTTATTAACATATATTCATAACATAATAAGTAAATAAAACTTGCTTACATTGCTTGTAAAACACAGTGGAAATTTTTTTTTTTTTTTATAGTACTCACAAAAACTATAAACATATAATAAGAATTATAATATTGTTTTTGCGTTCGAACACATTAACTATTAGTTGTTATAAAAATATTTCATATCTTATATATACAAACCACAAAACACGTAGCGATACCCATTCTCCACTATTCACAATGCCTTGACTCGCTACTCCACATTGCATCGTCATCAGATAGCAGGTTGCTTACCTACAGCACAAACTTAAACAATGAGCTGTCGCTCAGCAAGTACAACTCTTATACCACAAAATACAACAATATAATGTAAGACATATATTATGTATACATAGTAACATATCATAACACATAGCATGCGTAGACCATTTATGTTCGTATTATGTTTCCTAATTTTCCGTATTCTGATTTCTTATGGGCCCTTAACCTGAGTGTTCGTAACCGGCGCGCGACTATGAATTGTTTGGGGCGGCCAAACCGTTTCCAATTCAATCCACAGTCCAACCCGACCTAGTGCGGGTGGTACGACACGGCACTTGATAACTTACTTAATCTTATTATCGGTGAACATACATTCCGATGTCACTTTCTTATCTTAGCATATATTCAGATACTTAACATTTTTCATATTGTACACATGTTATCTAACATATAGCACGGAACACATCATTGAACTCTAGTAATATACTACTAGTAGCTTGTGCTGTAGACGGCGTTGTACTTACAGTTTCCACGTCCGATATTAAGCTGCTCCTCCTCAAGGTTCAGCGATAGGACACCTCCTGCTGATGGAAGGACGTACGTAAGTCTTCTAATCCATTCCCATAATATGTTGGTAGCTAACCAACATTCATGTGGGTTTTGGTTATATGTCCCCCTAGAAAATAAAATCATACATAATCTAAAGGGTGACTACCTCAGTAGTCTAATCGATCTTATGTCGGGACCTAATAGGTTACGTTGGATAACCTTTTTATTTGCTAAGCCCACATACAAACGAATAGGGTTAGGTCATCACCTACCCTCGGGCTTCTATTAGCAACTAATCACCATAAGGGTAACTAATACTATCCTTCTTGGTTACTAAAGTCAACCTCCTTCGGTCAACTTTTGGGCTTTGGGGCTAAGCCCGGTAACTCGGGTGTTAATTCCCGGTTACCTTCTCTCTTACATGTTTCTTCAAAAACTTAACTTAAAATTCACTTTCTTTAAAAGATTTAACTTTTAACTTAAACTTTGTAAATTGCTTATTAAAAATTCGTAAATCTTGGGTCATATTTTTAGAAAATGTGTAAGGGTCAGAAACCGCTTTTGGGACAGTTTCCATGCTTGAAACAGTGTGTTTAGTCCAAAAAACAATTTTCCTAATTTGGTTCTAGAAAATCTTGTACAGAAATTTCTTGATTTCTGCACAGTTTTCATATTTCAGATTATATTTAAAAATCCCGTTTGAATTAGAAAAAGTTTCTTTCACGAAAGTTCTAGCCCTCGAAGAGTTCTAAAACTTTTGTGTTTTGTAAAATTTCTGATTCCTTACCGTTTAGTACCAGTTTTAAATCGAAAACGGTTTTGACATAAAAACTGGGTCTAACAGACCACCTACGGTTTTTCTTGAAAATGGAGGCTGTTGGTGCCTTATTTCGGAAAACTGGCCGCTCTGTCCCCTAGGAAACACCCTATTCTACAACTTTTGTGTTTTACGTTTTTACCCGTTCGGCCTCTAAAGGCCTGTAATTAACGTTTTACCGAAACTGTCCAGTGGGAACCCGAGAGGACAGTTTGGTTCTTACATTTTGTTTTACGTCCTAAGTCGCGGGTTTTAGCTCAACCGACCACTTCGGGAGTTAGTCAACATTTATGCAGCGCGTCTAACATCCCTTGTCATCTAACCATACAAACCCACGTGATCATGCAACCAAAAAAAAAAAAAAAAACCGAGCCTAACACCTAGTGTTGCATGATTTTCTATCCTAGCATACAACATTCATTCCATGCATCTCTTGATCACAAAATTCATAACATTCATGCATAATTTAAATTGACCTAATGGGGACATATTACCTCATACAAAAACCCTAACATGCCATTCTAGCAAATCAAACAACATAGCATAATAAATTGCATGCAATCAAACCAAACCACCCTATGAACTAACATAATCAAGCACTAGGCATAAAGGCACATATGGGCAGAAAATTAAACACACATATGAGCTTATGCTCTTACATAATTTTTGCACAAAAATACACGTAAATCTCAGCTTAAAAACTTGAATGAAAACTTGGTAAAAGCTTTTAAAATTTGACCTCAAATTGGAGTTGATTTTCGGCTTAGGGTTAGGGTTCTGAAAAATCTCTCTATGCACCTCCTTGCTCCAAGGTTCGGCTGCTCCTTCTTGGTGCACCAAAAATCAAATTTTTGGTCTCCAAATTCTCTCCCCACCAAGCTCGGCTGCACTAGGGCTGCTTGCCCCAATTCTGAAATTTTTTTCTCCTCTTCTTACTAGCCAACCCATGGCTGCTCCAATGGAGGATCAAGCTCCAAAACTTGATCAAACTTCCTCCTTTTTGGCTTGCTCACTCACCCAAACTTCTAGCCCTAATTTTCCCTCAAAAATTTGGTTTTTCCCTTTCCTTCCCCTGCACCTAAACCCACGGCAATGGGCTAGAAATGGCTGCAGAAATTTTCTTTCTCTTCCCCTTAGATCATAAGCTACCCGAAGCAAGACTGATGGAAGTTGGCTTGAAAATTTTTCTGATTTCCCTACCTCTCTCTCTCTCGGCTTTGTGTGCAGAAAAAAAGTCAAGAGTTTGGCTAAGTTTTTGCATTAAAATGAATAGAAGACCACCTCTATTTATAGGCCAAGTTAGAGCTTTCAAAAATTAGCTTTTGGCCCCAAAATTTTCAAAAGTTTGCACATGTGGATGCTAGGTGGCCGGCCATAATGGGAGGTGGAAGACAACTCATGCTTAGCTTGCATTTGTCCACATGTCATCAAAGGATTGGTCCACCACACATGTGTTATAAAAAAAATAATTTCTTTATGATATCATAATTTAAGGTTGGTTTTAAATAAAAACCTTGAAACTTTGATCGTAAAAATTTAAATTCCAATACTGTAACTATTATTTAACAGTTTGGATTTTTATACTTACAGTCAAAAAAATTGGATTAAAAATATTTTTCTTATTTTTTCAAATCCTTTCTGCCCCATGTCCTATCTTAGCGTGCTTGATTTTTTTACGGTGGTTTTAGTTCTTATTTTTGTTATCTGTCATAGAAAACAAGTTTCCGCAGTATTTTTCACGAACCGCAGATCTTAAAATTCCTCCGTCGCAATTTGGACCATTTTGGTCAAACTTTGACTTTTCAGGTCAACGGTTGACTTTTTGGTCAAAATTTTGACTTTTTCAAAATCGTGTAGATTTCATTCCTTTTTGTCCGAAAAGGCCGTTTGCTTCTCTGAACCATCACTTTTGAGTCTTATTAAGCTTATAAGAACTCATAACACATATTAAAGCTCTGAACTGAACTTTTTCATGAAATTGCATGAACTGCATATATTTAATCTTTAAAGAAAACTAGTAACAGGAAAAACTAGATATCACAGAGTATTTAAGGACTACTTGGATAAGTTTGTCATTGTCTTTATTGACGACATTTTGATATATTCAAGGTCAAAAGAGGAGCACGAGGAGCATCTAAGGATTGCACTACGGATTTTGAAGCAAAATCAGCTTTACGCCAAGTTCTCCAAGTGCGAGTTTTGGTTGGAGAAGGTCCATTTCTTAGGACATGTGGTCTCAAAAAAAGGCATATCCGTAGATCCGGCTAAGATTGAGGCCGTAAGTAAGTGGCCAGCCCCCAAAAATGTCACTGAAGTGCGCAGTTTTCTCGGATTAGCGGGCTATTACCGACGATTCGTCGAAGGATTTGCTAAAATCGCGGCGCCACTTACCGCACTCACAAGAAAAGGGAAGGTATACGAATGGACAAATAAGTGTGAAGAGTACTTCCAAGAGCTCAAAAGCAAGTTGACGAGTGCTCCAATCCTCACAATTTCAGTCGTGGAGGAAGAAAACTTCGTAATTTACAGCGATGCTTCCAAGATAGGATTGGGAGCCATGCTTATGCAGAACGGAAAAGTGATTGCTTATACTTTGCGACAGCTCAAGGAACACGAAAAGAACTATCCGACGCATGATTTGGAGCTTGCGGCGGTAGTTTTTGCCTTAAAGATTTGGAGGCACTACCTCTATGGCACAAAATACGAAGTGTACACAGACCATCAGAGTTTGAAGTACATCCTCACCCAAAAAGAGCTGAACATGAGGCAAAGGAGATGGCTCGAATTGGTTAAGGACTACGACATAGATATCCGATACCATCCCGGGAAGGCTAACAAGGTAGCCGATGCCCTAAGTCGGAAGTCGTCTTCCTCGTTGATGTCAATCCGGTCATTGACTGAGCCTCTTCAAAAGGAGATAGTGGAAGCTAGAATCGAGCTGATTATGGGAAGATTAGTTGCTCTAACCTTCCAGCCTACCATTTTAGATGGGATGAAAGAACGTCAAAAAGCCGATGCCTCGCTGCTTAGGACGAAAAACGAGGTTTTAGAAGGAAAGGAATCGGACTTCCACATATCTGATGAAGGCATTCTCTATCAGAAGAAAAGATTATGTATTCCTAACGGGGAAGAATTGAAGGAAAAGATCATGAAAGAAGCTCACGAGACTCCGTACTCTGTCCATCCCGGAGCTACGAAAATGTATAAGGACTTAAAAGAGAGCTTTTGGTGGCCCAAAATGAAGAACGACGTTGCTACTTTTGTCAGTAAGTGCCTTACCTGTCAGAAAGTAAAGGCAGAACACCAACGTCCAGGAGGAGAACTATAGAAAATTTCCATACCAGAACGGAAATGGGACCAGGTGACGATGGATTTCGTGGTTGGTCTGCCTCGAACTCCTAGCGGCAACGACGCTATTTGGGTAGTCGTCGACCGATTGACAAAGTCGGCACACTTTATAACCATCAAGCTCAGCTTCTCTGTGGAACAATTGGCAGAACTGTACGTGGCTCAGATCGTTCGCTATCATGGAATTCCGAAGACGATAATCTCGGATTGCGACGGTCGCTTCACTTCGAAATTTTGGAAGAGCGTACATGAAGCAATGGGTACCAAGCTTGCGTTCAGTACAGCTTTCCACCCTCAAACAGATGGACAATCAGAAAGGACCATTCAGACCTTGGAAGATATGTTGCGAGCTTGCGTGATGGATTTCAAAGGAACTTGGGATAAGAAGCTTCCTTTGATTGAATTCTCGTACAACAACAGTTTTCACGCTTTAATTGGAATGGCTCCTTATGAAGCTTTATATGGAAGAAGATGCAGATCTCCAGTCCACTGGTACGAGACAAGAGAAAAAGAACTTGTATCTACGGACTTCATTCGAAAGACCACGGAAAACGTAAAGCTCATACGACAAAGGATGGAGACTGCATTTAGCCGGCAAAAGAGTTATGCCGACAAGCGCCGAAGGCCTCTCGAATTTGAAGTAGGAGACTTGGTTTTCCTCAAAGTCGCTCCATTTAAGGGAGTTATGCGGTTCGGAAAGAAGGGGAAATTGAGCCCAAGGGATATAGGGCCGTTCGAGATACTCGAAAGAGTTGGGAACGTAGCCTACAAGTTGGCTTTACCCCAAGAGCTAGCATATGTGCACAATGTGTTTCATGTGTCAATGCTGAAAAAGTACATTCCGGATCCGTCACACGTATTGGATCACGAACCGATCAAGATTCGTGAAGATCTGACTTATGAGGAGAAGCCAGTCCAAATTTTGGCACGAGAAGAAAAGGTGCTAAGGAACAAGGTCATACCTTTGGTTAAGGAATTATGGAGGAATCGCCATACCGAAGAAGCGACATGGGAACGAGAAGAAGACATGAAGAGAAACTACCCCGATTTGTTCTAATTTTCGAGGACGAAAATCTTTTAAGGAGGGTAGGTTGTAAGACCCGAAATTTTGAAGACTTGTAATCTCCTTGTTCATAAGGAATTAGAGTCTAATTTATGTATTTATGATGTGTTATATGAAAAATTATGAATACTAATGAGAAATTCATAATTTTATTCAAACAATGTTCGGATCCTCGTTTAATGATTATGAGACTCAATTGATGATTTACGAGCCAACAATGAGGTTTTTCAAGGAAAAAGAATGAAAAAGGATGAAATTTTACGAAAGTCAACTTTGACCGAAAAAGTCAAAGGTTTGACCAAAAAGTCAAAGTTTGACCAGGACGGGTCCCAACGTTGACTTCACAAGTATGACGAAGGAATATGGAAAGAATCTCCGAAAATGGAGTTTTATAAGCCATAAATCCACCCTAGAAAAATCAAGCACACCGAAAAAGAATTAAGGACAAAAAGGTCTCCGAAAAATTGGAGAAAGAGAGTTTCGGTCCAAAATTTACATGGAAGAATTTTTGGACCAAAATATAAAACAAGAATGCTCATCACAGTATTGGAAATAACTGTAGAGCGCGAAATGAGCTGTGAAAGAACGAGATGGCCAAACAAGGCCTTGGAAGAGCTAGTGGAAGATGACATCAACCCTTGACATCACCCTCCACTAACTCAAGAATACAAATGGCAGCCCTCTACCCCCCATAATGTCCGGCCAACTAGAGGGAAGAAGAAAAGAAATTGGTTTAGTTTTGGGAACTAAATGACCAACTAAAGTCTAACCAAGCAAGTACACAAGCCCATACCTAGGGACTCATTCTCCACTAGCCAAAGCTAGCCATGTGGGGCTGCTTTCCTCTCCATCAAATCCGGCAGCACTCCCTTTCCTCTCCATCATGTTCGGCCAGCCAAAGGGAAGCAAAAGAAATGAAAAAAAAATGGGAACAAGACTAGACATAAAGCCCTAAATCAAGGAAAAAGTTGAACCACTTTTGTCCATCAAGTCTAGTCACTTCTTGCTTAAAATAATGAACTAAAACCCATGCCTTTTTCCTCTTCAAATCCGGCTGCAAACCCCCCCCCCCTTCAGCCCCTTGGATTCGGCTGCAATGAAAGACAAGAATGACAAGGCATAAAGCCCTAAATTAAGGACAAGAAACCTCTCCATTTCACTCCACCAAGGGCTGCCACATGTCCCTCATTCCTCTCCAACTTTCGGCAGCCCACACCCCTTATCTCTCCATCAAGTTTCGGCAGCTAGAAGGGAAGAGAAAGACTTGACATAAAGCCTTGTTTTAAGGCAAGAAACCACCCACTAGGTCACATCAAGAAGCCTTCCATCCCTTGTGCCTTTTGTGGGAAAAAGTGAGCCAAAAACTCTCACTTTTCTTTGGGTAATACTCGGCAGCAAGAGGAAGAAAGAGAGAGAGAGAGATTCAAAAAGTTTTTGGGTTTTCCATCTCAAGGGTTTCGGTTCTAAGAGAGAAAAAGTGAGAAGATTTTTGGTGAGTTCTCCAAGAGTTGGCCGACCAAGAGCAAGAGGAAAAGAGGTATGTGGATCTTGAAAAATTCTTGGTTTTCTTCCTTGATAGTGCTCGGTTAGAGATGAGAAAAAGCTAACAAAAAAAAATCTCTAGGATCTTATTTTCTTGTACCAATCCGTGAGCCAAGCAAGGAAGGAGCATTTGAGAAAATTTTTGTGGATTTCTCCAAGACTTGGCCGAACAAGGAAGAAAAGAAGAAGGTAAGAGAAATTTGGTTTTTCTCTTGATTAAGGTTCGGTTGGTTAGAGCAAGAAAGAACTAACAACAAAAACTGGTACTCATCTAGGCCGAACTGGATTTTGTGCAAAACACGAAATTTTTAGCATTTTTCGATAGCTATAACTTTCGTGAAGACAAGTTTTTCAAATTCCAAGCCGATTTTTAAACTGGGCGCATTTTGTGAGAGATGCGCAGAGAGCCCGAAATCTTGCACATGAGATTCACGAAAATATTTTCTAGAAAAAGTGTGAAGTGTTCTTAAATGGTTATTTTAGCTTCGGGAACCGTTCCAAAGGCGGTTTCTGATCCCAAATGATTTTATGAAAGATTTATTTCGAAAACCATGAATTTTAAAGGCTCGGGTTTGAAATTCACATTTTTTCCACAAAGTAAAGAAAAAGAGGGTTTCATACCAAACATTTCCAAGTTAAAGAAAATAATGAAATTTAACCAAGGTATTTTCTAATTAAAGGAGTTAGAATTTTTACAAGCAAAATGAAAGATTTTTGGAAGTTAATTACACAAGATTTTCTAAAAATAAGGAAGATGAAGTTTAAAGTAAAAATTGGTAAGCAAACTGATTACAAACGGTAACCGGATATTATATCCGAGTTACAAATCCAAGGATAACCAAGGGTTGACAAAAGGTTGACCCAAGGTTAAATAAGGTTATCCTTAAGGGTTACCCAATATAACCCTAAGGGATACCCACATATATATATCTGGGCTAAGATTTAATGGGTTAATGGAAATAACCCAATAACAAAGATGTATGAGCAAAGCCCACTAATAGAACAAGACTCTAAACCAAAAAGGTTACCCAATGTAACCTCTTAAGGATTAATCAAAGTTCAATAAAGAATGGGGATTAATATGGCCAAGATAGATATCATGTATAGGGGACAGACAACCAAAAGTAGATATGAGTGTTGGTAGGTCACCAACACCTTACGAAAGGATCCTGATCCTATATTTTGGTATATCAGGAAAGTGAATTACCGTTGCCGACAATTTAAGGAACGCGGTTTTAAGGATACGGCACTAGAGGTAAGTACAAACCTCACCTGCAGTATGAAAACTAGTAAATTATGTTCAAGTATGTGGTTTTCAAATACGCTGCAATATGTTGTGTGCTATATCTATGAAATTCCATGTTTTATGAAAAGTGCTATTTTTGCACAATGCCATGTTTATAAAATGTGTTATTTTCACAAAATGCTATGTTTATAAAAAGTGCTATTTTTGCAAAAGATTATGAAAGTGCTATATTTGCAAAATGTCATGTTTATAAAAATATCATGTTTGCAAATGCCATGAATCAAAAGAATGCCATGCCATGTTATGAATGAGATAAAAGTATGTTATCATATAGTGACATCATAAGATATGTTCACTAAAGATAAATAACATGGTAAGAAATCACAAGTAAAGTGTCGTACCGACCTCCCACAAGGTGGAGGATTTTTCATGTTAAAGTAAAGGATTCACCCTCTCGTTGGTGCGGGAGGGTGTAATCACCCAATGTTCCCAGAGCAGTTAGGGACCTTGCAACCCCTATCTGTAACTTGGAGGCGCGCTAAATAAATGATGGTACGTACACTATGGGGCCCATAAGAAAGACAAGAAAGTTAAAAGAAATGCATAAATGGAACATAAATGGTTCACGCATATGCATATGATGATGAATGTTTTCAAGATGTTTTAATGTTTTGTGAGATTATGTTTGTGCTTACTGGGCGAAAGCTCATTCAGTTATATTTCATATTGTAGGTAAGAAACCCGCAGCTTAATGCTGGGCATTGTTGGAGCGGTGTGGCGGCGGACGAAGGCGGTATGGATACCACTACGCATAGTTTCCGCAACCGATTTTTGAGTTATGAAGTTTTGTATATAAGCATGTATGATAAAGTCAAATTATGCCTTATGGTATTTTGGAACTAAATACCTTAAGTAAACGTTTACTTAAGTAGTAATGATATATTACTAATGACAAATGTTTTTATAAGTATGTTTCAAAAAAATATATATATATTCCTAATTTTCAAGTAAAGTAAGTAAGGCGTGACAGCCCTACGTAGTAAGAGGGCGTCACATTAAGCATGGATTTGATTTTATGCTCTAGGATAAGTGTAAAGGTTATGTGTGCTCACCATGTGTTTGTGAAAATGCCTTCATATGCCTAAGTAGGGAGATTTTATGAATGATGATGATGATGATTGTGAATGTTAAGTGTATGATGGTTAAGAAATTAACCTAAAAACACAACTTGGTAAGCTAGTAAGGCTATCAACTTTGTGTTTTTCAAGTAAAAAGATAAATGTATGATTGAATGTTAAGAACAAATCCAACGTGTTGCATGTTGACGTAGGCTCACGGCTTTGTCTATTTGAGGTAGTGTGTGCAAATTTTTAAATGAAAACCAACAAAATACAAACTGTCGGTTTTCAAAAATAAATTAGACAGTTTTCTGTAAACCCAATTTTGAGCCCCTTAGAGGCCGAATTTGAAAAAAGTTAGAACCGCAAAGTTGTAGAAAACGGAAAACCCTAGAGGACATCGTGGATAATTTTTGAAAAATAGGCTCCAAAGGCCTTTGTTTTTATGTGTTTTCAAACCTGGCCCGTCCAAGCACTATGCACGGCTAGTATGTTTCAAAAAGAAAAATGAGTAAGTTAAAGGTAGAATTAAGTTTCAGATAAAGAACAAAAGTTGTAAGGTTCAATGAGATCTACAACTTTCATGGAGAAAATTTGTTCAAATTTTAAACCTATTTAAAGATAAAACTAGATTTTTAAAACTAAGCATAGTACAGGAAATTCATGCACATGTACTGGCAACCAAATTAAGAAAGAAAAAAAAAAGAAGCTATTTTTAAGATTTTTACAATTTTATGATTTCTGTTCAAAAGGAACTATGGTTTTACAAAAAATGATTTTAAAAGGTTTTAAATCCAGGATACCAATTTGTTATGATAAGGTTTGTATTCATGATTACCAATGATAATCAGATTGGATACCAACATTGTATGTTATGGTTTGTTGAGTTATGTAGTAGAATTATTCTTACGCCTAGTTTGAAAACAAGAATATAACCTATTGTCATACCTTATTGGGACAATAGACTGAGAGCATGGAACAATAGATTGAGAGCGTAGGATAACTTGTAAGTACAACTCCGCTTACAGCAAAGGCAAAATGTTTTATTACTTTGTATGCTTTTCAAAGCTCATCCATTAATGTATGTAATACATATGTTTTATGTTCTATGTTGTGACATCATGAAAGCCTGTTCACTAATGATAAATCACATAGTAAAAATAAGATCAAGTTTTAAGTAAAAAACTGTTTTTAAGTAAGAAACTATTTTCAAGTATGATGGTAAGTAAGTTTCATTATGTCATATTGACTTGTCATGAGGGCGGGTTTGGTCCATGGTTTGAGTTGGATTGGACTGGCAGCCCTAACCACTCCATGACTGCGCGCCACGATACGTACACTCATGTCATGTAAGGGGCCCAAAAAGATGCTAACCTAAGAAAGATTAATTAATTTTTAAGAAAGTATAATTGGTTCATGCATTCTTTTACTGGAAATGTTTTGCGGAAGGAAAGTTGTACTTACTGGGCAAAAGTTCATAACTTATGATTATGCTGTAGGTAAGCAACCTACTAGTGATGTATGATACAAGATTGTGGAAGATGGCACGGCACACTGTGAAACTTTGGGTTGGACTTCGCCACAAGTTTTGGAAAAATGTTTGTGTTATGTTATGTTAATTTAACAATACGGGGTATCTAGTATCTAGATAATTTGTAAATGTGCTAAGATGTTTTGAAACTTCAATACTTGATTAAACATGCATACCTATATATAAGTATGAGGTTAGAATGGGTTTTAAAAAAAAATTTCAGTATTTTCTAAGGTTAAGTAAGGCTGAGTTTGGCTTACCAGTTTGAACTCAAAATTTTGATTTCAAACTCAACTGATGGCCTTTGGATCACCAGTTTCGTTCTAACTTACCTTTGAACCATTGCACAGTAAATCAAAATGGGATTACTGTGCAACAAGTCGAAGGCAAACTGTACTTGGGTGTTATTGCCACTGTGCCCACCGCCTGAAAGTTGTCCTTCCTCCTTTGCCTATTCAGTGATTCCCTATTGCTCGATTGACTGTCGTTCATCTTTCCCATGTATAGCTTCGGTCTTTGATCCTTTGTGTCTACCAAGCCTATGTGTTCTGCGTATTGGAATCGAATTTATTCAATTCCCTATGGGTTGCAGATTGCAGGGGTAATTTGCCCGATTAGACATATGTATTATGATACTTGTTCATTTAATATGAGATCATATTTTTATTTCATGTTTGTATAAATTTATTTGAATTGCTTGCAACAAATTGAGAAAGCAAACGTGCATACAAACAAATGATCCAATTTTGATGGAACTTTCTCGTGAATTATTTGCAATACTTGGACAATGTTTGTGTTTTTCCTTGAGCTATTTCATTTAGCAATCTTTAAGGAAATTATTGAGAATTACCATTTTAACACAATTTGCCTCTAGTTTGTTTTTATTTCTTTTCTTGTTTGTTTTGCTCGAGGACTAGTAAAATCTTAAGTTTGGCGGTGTAATAACTCTATAAAATAGAGCTATTTTACTCTTTTTTTTCATTTAAATTGGATATGTTCGTGAACATTTTAATTTATTTTGCTTAATTCTGCTTAGTTTCAATTTAAAGCAGTTTATTTTGATTTATTTTATTTCGTGTAATTTATGCTATTTATGTTAATATTAGTTTTAATATATATAATTATTTATTAATCCATCTAAATAATTATATTTGTCATCAATCAGGTGAGAATGGATAAAAATGGAATTTTGGACTCAAACTGGGAGCAAAACGATAATCAAATAGCCTAAAACAAGAATTAAATTTGAATTATATTCATCACCAGTTGGAGAGCACCACGTGTCCCACTACAATAGAGATTGTGATCCCATGCCGCGCATTCCACCGATCTCGCATGCACCTGTAAGAAAAGAAAAAGAAAAAGAAAAAAAGAAAGGAGAAGTGAGAGAAGGGGGGGTGTGTTCGTGTTAGTCTAGGGAAGCCGTGAGCACAGAGGCTAAACCAGAGTAAGAAAAAGTAAGGGTGGCAATTCGTGTCGCGTGTCGGGTTCGTGTCGTGTTAGAGCCGTGTGAAAATTTTTTTCTCCGGACCCGAACACGACCCGCGACCCGAACACGACTCAAAACCGTGACACGAACACGACACGAACTCGTAACAGGTTGACACGACATGAACCGAACTTAACCCACAACACGAAATTGACACACGACACGAACAACCCGAAATTGACATGCGACACGAAATTCAACCCGTGACACAAAATCAACCCGCGATATGAAATTGACCCGAAACTGACCCGAAATTGACCTGAAACTGACCCGAAATTGACCTGAAATTGACACGAAACTGACACGAAAAAAAAATGTGTTGTGTTCGGGTTCTGCGGGTCTAATCCGAACACGACCTGTTCTTTTCCGTGTCAATTTTGGGTAACCCGAAATTGACCCGACATCTATTTTTCCTAACCTGAACCCATGAAATTCGTGTTGTTTTCGAATCGTGTCGTCGTGTCGCGACCCGTATTGCCACTCCTAAGAAAAAGGAGAGAAGAAAATGAGGAAGAAAAGGGAAAAAAATAGAAAAATAGAAAAAAAGCCAAAAAAAAAAAATAGTAGTGTAGGATTTTTAGATTTAGAATTTTAGCTTTATTTTTAGTTTGAGGTTTTTATTTGGAGCAAATTTCAAGGGAGAGGGCATTTGAAAAGCATTAGGAGGAGATGGAAATTGGAAGAAATTATTGAAGATTTATGGAAACAATCATGGGGTATTTTATTCCTTTTCCTTATGTCTTTCATTTTTGTAATTTTTGAATGCTAGAACCCTTTATTTGCTTAATTTTAATTTCAATTTCATTTATAAATTACTTTTTGGTTCTAGAGTTTCAATGGATCCTATTAGTGGAGTTTGAATTTATTTTTTTGCACTCTTAGCCTGATTGTGATTGTTGGTAATTGTTTATCCTATTACTTGCTTAATGCTCCTGGTGAATTGGCTCATCATTAGGTGATCTTGTTGGACTTCTTTGAAAATAGAAAATGGATTTTTGGGCTTGATCAATAATAAGGTAGCATTTTCATTTTGGTATAGGAATATATCCTTAGTGCATTTGTAGTTGTTGTGAATGCTTGAACTTAATGAATTTGTGTTAATTAGTTCCCCATCAGAATATAGGGGTCTGAATTAACATAAGTTTGCCAACTAGTTTATGGGAAGAGGCTTTTAGGTAGATGAGTACATTCAACTAGAAATTCCATTTATGGCAATTAATCATTTAGAGGGTAAATTTAATTCCAATGAAACTATTTAAATGAAATTGGATCCCTAGACCTTTGTTTTCAATATTTTAGTTTCGTTAATTTCATTAGTTTGTTTTATCTATTTTGGTTAGTGTTTTAAAACAATATTTTAGTTTCGTTAATTTCATTAGTTTGTTTTATCTATTTTGGTTAGTGTTTTATTTCCTTTCTTTTTTTTTATCGATGGTTCAAATAATTATAGTACTAATCAATTTTGGTAATTAACTCAAAATTAAATGCAATTCTCATGGGATCGATACTCTTACTCACCACATATTATTCATGCAACTTGTATATACTTGTGAGTGATTTTTCACAACAAGTCTGTTGCCAGGGATTGTTTTGTTTAATTTTGATTAATATTGATACCAATTAGCCCTAGGATTAATTTGAACATTTTTTTTTCTTCTTGCCTTTAGTTTCTTTGTTTGTTTTTACTTTTGTGAAAATTTTTCTTATTTTTGTGTTTTAGTAAAATTGTTTGAGGTACTTGGAAGATGTGCATATCAACAAGTCCTCTTGTGTTTTGCTCAACAGGAATTGGAACCTTTTTTTCATGCTCAGTGGAGATTTAAAGATTTGCTAATTAAGTTTCCATTTTAGGGTTCTTCTAAAGACCGTCAACTTGAAATCTTCCTCAGTGGCTTGTGTGCTATAACAAGACATTGGGTTGAGAGAGGAGGTGGTACCACCTATTTCTACTAATGATCCGTTGACGAAGCCTATTTGATGTTGGAAGATATGCCCGAGTTTGATAGTTAGAATTAGGATTGTTCAAGGAACAACCAAGATTGGGAGAACAATTCCAATATTGAGGAGTCATGGATTGATACCCAATCCCAAGATACGGAGCCATCCTGTGAATTTCACGCTTTATTTGCTCACTCTATGGCGAGGATGGACTGACATATCTAGTGGATGCGGTTGGATGACATTTCTAGTGGAATTATTGGAAATAGAAAGGCGTACGGTGGCCATGGCGCAAAAATTTCAAGAGTTGCAAACAACCTTTCCTACCTTGGATGTTTTGACTCGAAATATGGGACATTGCCACCTAGAGGAGCCTAAACCGGTGTTGGAAGGCTTCTAGTTGTTTGAGGACGATTCTCTATGTGAGGGAGGAACATGTGACTTGGTCCATGAAGACGAATCTCAAGAAAAAATCCTTGGAGCCCAAATTATTGTGCCAACGTCAATTGTTCAAGAGCACTTTTATGAAGATCCGATGTGGCCAACACCTCCTCCACCGACTTTAGCATCATACCTTCATGCCTACTGAGCACATTCATTGAAGCCAATCATTGTTGAAGTTACGTGCTGAAAAAGTCCACATCTTGCGAAGCTTGAGGGCAATCACAACCAAGACCTATATGTGGTGTTACAAGACACCTATTATAGGCGGAAGCCACTCTTTGATGAGCACTTCTCAAAAAGTCAAGCTTATGACTATAAATCAAGCACTTTTTGGGAGGCAACCCAAGTTTCTAAACTTTTTACTTGCTTTGTTTGATTTTTAATAATTTTTAAGTTTTTAGGATCTTTTTACTTTCTTTCTTTTTTCTTCTCTAGGTACAAGCATGAGAGC
>CM046387.1:17021116-17037568 GCA_025413485.1 Ficus microcarpa
TCATCTGGTTGTTTGGCATAGGGACGAAATGCTGGATATGCTGAGGGATACCTCTCCTCATGAGCAACAATGCCTGCATCTCAGCATCGGGCATCTCTGGTGGAATGTGAGGGAGCATCATCTCTTGGAACCTCCAACAGTAGTGGCTCATCGCTTCCCCTGGATACGCGTGCCAATCCTGGAACAGTATCTGATATTGAGCCTGTCTCATGTCTCCGTAGATCACTGGGTCGCGAACTGGCGCTCCGAGTCCTCTAGCGGGTAGTGGTCCATATCTGGTCATACTACTGAACAAAAATGTGCCCACGTGCGTCTCAGCAACTGTGGCTCCCCGAGAGTAACCCACCACAATCTAACATCGCCAATCATACATCTGCTGGCGAGTGTAACCTGAAGGTGCTGCTCGATATGACATATAGCGAAGGTCTGCTTCATATCGCGTAGCCATGGCCTGACCGACATCGTCGTCGAGTGTTGTCGAAGTATGCTGGTCGTGAACGGTAGAAAGCTACCACCGCGTCTCGATCCCTCTTCACTTGCTGTGGATCCATGCTGTCGCGTCTACTCCATACAACATAATCGTAAACCATAAAGCACATAAAAAACAATACATACATAATTAAATCTAAACTTACTTGCAATGGTGGAGGCGATGTCAGGCAATTGTAAAATCGTGTCGCGAGGAAACCGCTCTGATACCAACTCTTGTAACGCCCCACCTAGCGTAGGCCGTTACCCTTGCGTACATACATTCATTCATACATAAACTTACTTACTTAGCTTGGAAAACACAGCGGATTTTTTTTTTTTTTTATATAGTACACAAAACTATGTACATAACTTAAAATACTGTTTCTGTACATAATATACTAATTATTATTTATAAAAAGTATCTTGTCTTATATAAGTGTATACCACACAAAATGCGTAGCGGCTCCATATACCACGATTTTACATTGCTTGACCCGCTACTCCCCACCGCATCATCATCAGCTGACAGGCGACTTACCTACAGCACAAACTTAAAACAATGAGCTTGAGGCCCAGTAAGTACAACTCCTAGGCCGTAAAACAAATAACAACAATAAAACATTAACACACAATAACTTAACATCACATACATACATGACATACTTACATAACATACATACATACATACATACATACATACATAACATACATACATACATACATACATACATAACATACATACATACATACATACATACATACATACATACATACATACATATAACACTTAGCATGCATAGGTCATTTTATGCTTCATTATATTTCTTTATATTTTATGGGCCCTTAGTCTACGTGTTCGAATCCGGCGCGCGACTAATGAATTGTCTGGGGCGGCCAAACCAAATCCAGTTCAATCCACAGTCCGACCCGACCTGATGCGGGTGGATCGACACGGTCCTTATTTTCTTACTTGATCTTATTTACGTGTGAACAAACACTTCTTATGTCATGTTTCTACTTAGCTTCTTGCTTATCTTTTCTTAGCATATACCTACACTTAGCATTTTTCATGTTGCATTCATGAATACATAGCACATCACACAAAGCACATCATCGAGTCTAATAGTCTAATCCTATTAGCTTGTGCTGTAGACGGTGTTGTACTTACCGTCTATACTTAGTTGTTACGCAGATCCTTGTCCAGCCTCCGCTGCAGAACTCCTCCTGCTCGATTGAAAGTCGTACGTCAGACTTCAAGTCCATCTCTATTATATGTTGGTACTAACCAACATTCATGCGGGTTTTCGGCTATATGTCCCCCTAACGTAAAGCCTCTTGTAACCCATAGGGTTACGTTTGAAAAACTTTTCGTATACTTAGCCCATTTAAAAACATTGGGTTAGGTCGAACACCTACCCTTGGGCTTGCATAAAATTGTTATCTTGTTGGTCAACCAAAGTCAACCTTTAGTGAGCTAAAGTCAACCCTGTCGGGTCAACTCTGGGCCTTGGGGCGAGGCCCGATAACTCGGGTGCTGAATCCCGGCTACCATACGTTCTACATTTTTCTTTGAAAACTTAGCTTAAAAATCCTTTCTTTGAAAACTTAACTTAAAACCCTTTCATAAACTTAGCTTAAACTTTCATAACTTTCTTCGTAAAAATTTCGTGAATCTGGCCTATATTTTCATAAAATGTCGAGGGTCGGAAACTGCTTTTGGGACAGTTTCCGTGCTTAAGATAACGTTTATGTTCGAAAATAAATTTTCCTAAGTTGGTTCTACAAAATTCGGGTACAGGATTATGTTGAACCCTGCACCGTTTTCAGATTTTAGGTTGTGGTTAAAAATCCGTTTTGAGTTTGAAAAAGCTTTCTTCACGAAAGTTCTAGCCCTCAAGGAGTTCTAAAACTTTCGTGTTTTACACATTTTCTAATTCCTTACCGTTTGGTGTCAGTTTTAAATCCAAACCGAGCTTAACTTGAAAACTGGGTCTTCTGACCCACCTACGGTTTTTCGTATAAAAGTAGGCCTTTGGAGCCTTATTTTGGCAAAGTGCCCGCGTACCCCCTAGTAAACACCCTAGTCTACAACTTTCGTGTTTTACGTTTTGGCCAATTCGGCCTCTATCTCCAACTGGGACGTTTTACCGAGGCTGCTCCCAGGGAACCCGAGAGACAGTTTCGGTTTTTAGGTTCATTGATTACGGCCTAAGACGATGGTTCTAGCTCGACCGCCCACTGCGGGAGTTAGGTTCAATTCATGCAGCGTGTCTAGCGTTCTCTCACGGCTAACTAAGCCAACTCACGTGCTCGTGCAACCCGCCAAACCGAGCCTAAATTGCCTAGGGCTGCACGGTCTACTAACCAAGCATGCAACAACATTTTCTAGCAACCTAGCATCATACATCCGAGCCAAACAAGCATCAAAAATCTGACCTAAATGGGGACATAAAGCCTCAATCAACCCTAGCATGCTTTCTAGCACAAATAAGCATAAAACCGAGCACACACACATGCACAAACCAAGCCAAACACTCGGCTACTCACCAAACCACACACGGCAATCAAGCACATAGACAGAAAAATAAACCACACATGGGCTTAAGCCCTTACAACTTTTTGGCTGAAACAAATACACATAATCAAAGCTTTAAAAACCAATTAAAAGCTTGAGAAAAATTTCAGAATTATACCTCAAGTGTTGGTGTGATTCGGCCTAGGGTTTGGCTAACCCGAAGTTGCTCCTAAGCTCCCCCTTGGTTCTCCTTTGGTTCGGCTGGCTCACTAGGTGCACCAAGCACCAAAATTTTGGTTCCCTTGGCTGCTCCTCACCTCTCTCGGCCACTCAAGGGCTGCTAGCCCAAACTGAAAAATTTTTCTCCCTTTCTTCCTCACAAACCCGAGGCTGCACTAGAGGCTAAATCAAGCCTCAAAATTCACTCTAAGTCACTCTCTTGGTCTCCTAGACTACCCGAACCTTTTGGCTTAGATTTTTCCCCCAAAATTTCAGCCTCTCACCCACGGTTTCCCCTGCACCAAACCCTCGGCAAGGCTGCTCTTGGCTGGCCAGAAATTTTCTCTTCTCTCCCTCTCGGTTTCTAGCCTACCCGAAGATGGATTGGAGTGGTTTGGGCTCAAAAATTTCTGATCTCTCTTTCTCCCTCTCTCTCGGCTTCCTTTGTGCAGAATTTTGACAAGAGTTTCACTACACTTTGTGAATAAAATGAATAGGGTGCTCTCTTATTTATAGAGCTCTAGACAACTTTCAAAAATTCTATTTTCCTCCCCCAAAGTTTTGAAACTTTGGACTTCTAGGGGGACAAGTGGCCGGCATAATGGGGGGTGCAAGACACCTAAGTGTGAGTTGTCTTAGGACACATGTCAAGGCTTGATTGGGCCACCACACCAATGGATAAGAACAAAAGTTTGTTCTAGAAAAATTCTTGAACCAAACTGGGTTTTTCGACTGAAAATCTTGAAATGTCGAGTTCAAAAATTTAAATTTCAATACTGTAAATATCATTTTCCAGTTTCTGGATTTTTAACATGCTGTCGGAAAATCGGGTCGAAAAATCTTTTTCTTGTTTTCTCAAACCCCTTTTGTTCTATGAACTCAGAAAAATCGCCGGATTTGAAAAGCGAATAACCGAAGTCTTATTTTCATTATCTGTTAATAAAATGAGTTTCGGCAAATCTTTTTCGTGAAAAACTGATCTTAAAATTCATAACTCTCAATTTCGACCATTTTGGTCAAACGTTGACTTTTCGGGTCAACGGTTGACTTTTCGGTCAAAATTTTAACTTTTCTTAAAATGATCAGTTTTCACTTATTATCGCTCGAAATATCAGTTTTAAGCCTTTTAAGGCTATAAAAACCCACAAAACACATCTGAAAGTTCTGGACTGAACTTTACTCATAAAATCACATAACCACACATGTATTAATTCTCTACAAGAATTAGCAACATGGAAACCAGATATTACACATTTTGAGTCGAAAAACTCCGTCCGGATCACGATCGGACGTATTCTCTATATCTACTCCATTTTCTAAAGCCTATAGCCTTCTCTAGGGAAAGAAAATTGGTCGGGCTCAAAATATTCAGAAATTTAAATCATTAAATCTTGCTCTAAATAGTATTTCAATGGTCCCCTTTAACTCGAAAAATACCTTCGAGATGGTGATTTATGGTACTCAAAATATTCGATGGCTATAGCCTACTCCGTCGAGCAAAAATGGGTATGTATCAAAATTCCAAAGCCTATAGCCTTCTCTCGCAACAGAAAATTTTTCTGTCTCAAAATTTCTAAAACTTTGAATCATTAAAAGATGCCTTCAACATAATTCTAACGATCCATTTTGAGTCGACAAACTCCTTCCGGATCACGATTGGACGTATTCTCTATATCTACTCCATTTTCTAAAGCCTATAGCCTTCTCTGATAAGAGAAAATTGGTCGGGCTCAAAATTTCTAGAAATTTAAATCATTAAATCTTGCTCTAAATAGTATTTCAATGGTCCCCTTTAAGTCGAAAAATACCTTCCGGATGGTGATTTATGGTACTCAAAATATTCGATCGCTATAGCCTACTCCGTCGAGCAAAAATGGGTATGTATCAAAATTCCAAAGCCTATAGCCTTCTCTCGCAACATAAAATTTTTCTGTCTCAAAATTTCTAAAACTTTGGATCATTAAAAGATGCCTTCAACATAATTCTAACGATCCATTTTGAGTCGACAAACTCCTTCCGGATCACGATTGGACGTATTCTCTATATCTACTCCATTTTCTAAAGCCTATAGCCTTCTCTAGTGACAGAAAATTGGTCTGGCACAAAATTTCTAGAAATTTAAATCATTAAATCTTGCTCTAAATAGTATTTCAATGGTCGCTTTTAAGTCGAAAAATACCTTCCGGATGGTGATTTATGGTACTCAAAATATTCGATGGCTGTAGCTTACTCCGTCGAGCAAAAATGGGTATGTATCAAAATTCCAAAGCCTATAGCCTTCTCTCGCAACAAAAAATTTTTCTGTCTCAAAATTTCTAAAACTTTGGATCATTAAAAGATGCTTTCAACATAATTCTAACGATCCATTTTGAGTCGAAAAACTCCTTCCGGATCACGATCGGACGTATTCTCTATATCTACTCCATTTTCTAAAGCCTATAGCCTTCTCTAGTGAGAGAAAATTGGTCGGGCTCAAAATATTTAGAAATTTAAATCATTAAATCTTGCTCTAAATAGTATTTCAATGGTCCCCTTAAGTCGAAAAATACCTTCCGGATGGTGATTTATGGTACTCAAAATATTCGATGGCTATCGCCTAGTCCGTCGAGCAAAAATGGGTATGTATCAAAATTCCAAAGCCTATAGCCTCTCTCGCAACAGAAAATTTTTCTGTCTCAAAATTTCTAAAACTTTGGATCATTAAAAGATGCCTTCAACATAATTCTAACGATCCATTTTGAGTCGACAAACTCCTTCCGGATCACGATTGGACGTATTCTCTATATCTACTCCATTTTCTAAAGCCTATAGCCTTCTCTAGTGAGAGAAAATTGGTCGGGCTCAAAATTTTAGAAATTTAAATCATTAAATCTTGCTCTAAATAGTATTTCAATGGTCCCTTTAAGTCGAAAAATACCTTCCGGATGGTGATTTATGGTACTCAAAATATTCGATGGCTATAGCCTACTCCGTCGAGCAAAAATGGGTATGTATCAAAATTCCAAAGCCTATAGCCTTCTCTCGCAACAAAAATTTTTCTGTCTCAAATTTCTAAACTTTGGATCATTAAAAGATGCTTTCAACATAATTCTAACGATCCATTTTGAGTCGAAAAACTCCTTCCGGATCACGATTGGACGTATTCTCTATATCTACTCCATTTTCTAAAGCCTATAGCCTTCTCTAGTGAGAGAAAATTGGTCGGGCTCAAAATTTTAGAAATTTAAATCATTAAATCTTGCTCTAAATAGTATTTCAATGGTCCCCTTTAATCGAAAAATACCTTCCGGATGGTGATTTATGGTACTAAAAAATATTTGATGGCTATAGCCTACTCCGTCGAGCAAAAATGGGTATGTATCAAAATTCCAAAGGCTATAGCCTTCTCTCGCAACAAAAAATTTTTCTGTCTCAAATTTTCTAAAACTTTGGATCATTAAAAGATGCTTTCAACATAATTCTAACGATCCATTTTGAGTCGAAAAACTCCTTCCGGATCACGATTGGACGTATTCTCTATATCTACTCCATTTTCTAAAGCCTATAGCCTTCTCTAATGAGAGAAAATTGGTCGGGCTCAAAATTTCTAGAAATTTAAATCATTAAATCTTGCTCTAAATAGTATTTCAATGGTCCCCTTTAAGTCGAAAAATACCTTCCCGGATGGTGATTTATGGTACTCAAAATATTCGATGGCTATAGCCTACTCCGTCGAGCAAAAATGGGTATGTATCAAAATTCCAAAGCCTATAGCCTTCTCTCGCAACAGAAAATTTTTCTGTCTCAAAATTTCTACAACTTTGGATCATTAAAAGATGCTTCAACATAATTCTAACGATCCATTTTGAGTCGAAAAACTCCTTCCGGATCACGATTGGACGTATTCTCTATATCTACTCCATTTTCTAAAGCCTATAGCCTTCTCTAATGAGAGAAAATTGGTCGGGCTCAAAATTTCTAGAAATTTAAATCATTAAATCTTGCTCTAAATAGTATTTCAATGGTCCCCTTTAAGTCGAAAAATACCTTCCGGATGGTGATTTATGGTACTCAAAATATTCGATGGCTATAGCCTACTCCGTCGAGCAAAAATGGGTATGTATCAAAATTCCAAGCCTATAGCCTTCTCTCGCAACAGAAAATTTTTCTGTCTCAAAATTTCTACAACTTTGGATCATTAAAAGATGCTTTCAACATAATTCTAACGATCCATTTTGAGTCGAAAAACTCCTTCCGGATCACGATTGGACGTATTCTCTATATCTACTCCATTTTCTAAAGCCTATAGCCTTCTCTAGTGAGAGAAAATTGGTCGGCTCAAAATTTCTAGAAATTTAAATCATTAAATCTTGCTCTAAATAGTATTTCAATGGTCCCTTTAAGTCGAAAAATACCTTCCGGATGGTGATTTATGGTACTCAAAATATTCGATGGCTATAGCTACTCCGTCGAGCAAAAATGGGTATGTATCAAAATTCCAAAGCCTATAGCCTTCTCTCGCAACAGAAAATTTTTCTGTCTCAAAATTTCTACAACTTTGGATCATTAAAAGATGCTTTCAACATAATTCTAACGATCCATTTTGAGTCGAAAAACTCCTTCCGGATCACGATTGGACGTATTCTCTATATCTACTCCATTTTCTAAAGCCTATAGCCTTCTCTAGTGAGAGAAAATTGGTCTGGCTCAAAATTTCTAGAAATTTAAATCATTAAATCTTGCTCTAAATAGTATTTCAATGGTCCCCTTTAAGTCGAAAAATACCTTCCGGATGGTGATTTATGGTACTCAAAATATTCGATGGCTATAGCTACTCCGTCGAGCAAAAATGGGTATGTATCAAAATTCCAAAGCCTATAGCCTTCTCTCGCAACAGAAAATTTTTCTGTCTCAAAATTTCTAAACTTTGGATCATTAAAAGATGCTTTCAACATAATTCTAACGATCCATTTTGAGTCGAAAACTCCTTCCGGATCACGATTGGACGTATTCTCTATATCTACTCCATTTTCTAAAGCCTATAGCCTTCTCTAGTGAGAGAAAATTGGTCGGGCTCAAAATTTCTAGAAATTTAAATCATTAAATCTTGCTCTAAATAGTATTTCAATGGTCCCCTTTAAGTCGAAAAATACCTTCCGGATGGTGATTTATGGTACTCAAAATATTCGATGGCTATAGCCTACTCCGTCGAGCAAAAATGGGTATGTATCAAAATTCCAAGCCTATAGCCTTCTCTCGCAACAGAAAATTTTTCTGTCTCAAAATTTCTAAACTTTGGATCATTAAAAGATGCTTTCAACATAATTCTAACGATCCATTTTGAGTCGAAAAACTCCTTCCGGATCACGATTGGACGTATTCTCTATATCTACTCCATTTTCTAAAGCCTATAGCCTTCTCTAGTGAGAGAAAATTGGTCGGCCAAAATTTCTAGAAATTTAAATCATTAAATCTTGCTCTAAATAGTATTTCAATGGTCCCTTTAAGTCGAAAAATACCTTCCGGATGGTGATTTATGGTACTCAAAATATTCGATGGCTTAGCTACTCCGTCGAGCAAAAATGGGTATGTATCAAAATTCCAAAGCCTATAGCCTTCTCTCGCAACAGAAAATTTTTCTGTCTCAAAATTTCTAAACTTTGGATCATTAAAAGATGCTTTCAACATAATTCTAACGATCCATTTTGAGTCGAAAAACTCCTTCCGGATCACGATTGGACGTATTCTCTATATCTACTCCATTTTCTAAAGCCTATAGCCTTCTCTAGTGAGAGAAAATTGGTCGGGCTCAAAATTTTAGAAATTTAAATCATTAAATCTTGCTCTAAATAGTATTTCAATGGTCCCCTTTAAGTCGAAAAATACCTTCCGGATGGTGATTTATGGTACTCAAAATATTTGATGCTATAGCCTACTCCGTCGAGCAAAAATGGGTATGTATCAAAATTCCAAAGCCTATAGCCTTCTCTCGCAACAGAAAATTTTTCTGTCTCAAAATTTCTAAAACTTTGGATCATTAAAAGATGCTTTCAACATAATTCTAACGATCCATTTTGAGTCGAAAAACTCCTTCCGGATCACGATTGGACGTATTCTCTATATCTACTCCATTTTCTAAAGCCTATAGCCTTCTCTAGGACAGAAAATTGTCAAAATATTTAGAAATTTAAATCATTAAATCTTGCTCTAAATAGTATTTCAATGGTCCCCTTTAAGTCGAAAAATACCTTCCGGATGGTGATTTATGGTACTCAAAATATTCGATGGCTATAGCCTACTCCGTCGAGCAAAAATGGGTATGTATCAAAATTCCAAAGCCTATAGCCTCTCTCGCAACAGAAAATTTTTCTGTCTCAAAATTTCTACAACTTTGGATCATTAAAAGATGCTTTCAACATAATTCTAACGATCCATTTTGAGTCGAAAAACTCCTTCCGGATCACGATTGGACGTATTCTCTATATCTACTCCATTTTCTAAAGCCTATAGCCTTCTCTAGTGAAGAAAATTGGTCTGGTCAAAATTTCTAGAAATTTAAATCATTAAATCTTGCTCTAAATAGTATTTCAATGGTCCCTTTAAGTCGAAAAATACCTTCCGGATGGTGATTATGGTACTCAAAATATTCGATGGCTATAGCCTACTCCGTCGAGCAAAAATGGGTATGTATCAAAATTCCAAAGCTATAGCCTTCTCTCGCAACAAAAATTTTTCTGTCTCAAATTTCTAAACTTTGGATCATTAAAAGATGCTTTCAACATAATTCTAACGATCCATTTTGTAACGCCCCACCTAGCGTAGGCCGTTACCCTTGTGTACATACATTCATTCATACATAAACTTACTTACTTAGCTTAGAAAACACAGCGGATTTTTTTTTTTTATTTATATAGTACACAAAACTATGTACATAACTTAAAATACTGTTTCTGTACATAATATACTAATTATTATTTATAAAAAGTATCTTGTTTTATATATAAGTGTATACCACACAAAAATGCGTAGCGGCTCCATATACCACGATTTTACATTGCTTGACCCGCTACTCCCCACCGCATCATCATCAGCTGACAGGCGACTTACCTACAGCACAAACTTAAAACAATGAGCTTGAGGCCCAGTAAGTACAACTCCTAGGCCGTAAAACAAATAACGACAATAAAACATTAACGCACCATGACTTAACATCACATACATACATGACATACTTACATAACATACATACATACATAGCATACATACATAACATACATACATACATAGCATACATACATAACATACATACATACATAGCATACATAACATACATACATACATACATATAACACTTAGCATGCATAGGTCATTTTATGCTTCATTATCTTTCTTTATATTTTATGGGCCCTTAGTCTACGTGTTCGAATCCGGCGCGCGACTAATGAATTGTCTGGGGCGGCCAAACCAAATCCAGTTCAATCCATAGTCCGACCCGACCTGATGCGGGTGGATCGACACGGTCCTTATTTTCTTACTTGATCTTATTTACGTGTGAACAAACACTTCTTATGTCATGTTTCTACTTAGCTTCTTGCTTATCTTTTCTTAGCATATACCTACACTTAGCATTTTTCATGTTGCATTCATGAATACATAGCACATCACACAAAGCACATCATCGAGTCTAATAGTCTAATCCTATTAGCTTGTGCTGTAGACGGTGTTGTACTTACCGTCTATTCTTAGTTGTTACGCAGATCCTTGTCCAGCCTCCGCTGCAGAACTCCTCCTGCTCGATTGAAAGTCGTACGTCAGACTTCAAGTCCATCTCTATTATATGTTGATACTAACCAACATTCATGCGGGTTTTCGGCTATATGTCCCCCTAACGTAAAGCCTCTTGTAACCCATAGGGTTACGTTTGAAAAACTTTTCCGTATACTTAGCCCATTTATAAAAACATTGGGTTAGGTCGACCACCTACCCTTGGGCTTGCATAAAAATTCGTTATCTTGTTGGTCCACCAAAGTCAACCTTATAGTGAGCTAAAGTCAACCCTGTCGGGTCAACTCTGGGCCTTGGGGCGAGGCCCGATAACTCGGGTGCTGAATCCCGGCTACCATACGTTCTACATTTTTCTTTCTGAAAACTTAGCTTAAAAATCCATTTCTTTGAAAACTTATATTTAAAACCCTTTTCATAACACTTAGCTTAAATTTCATAACTTTCTTCGTAAAAATTTCGTGAACTCTGGCCTATATTTTTATAAAATAGTCGAGGGTCGGAAACTGCTTTTGGGACAGTTTCCGTGCTTAAGATAACGTCTTATGTTTGAAAATAAATTTTCCTAAGTTGGTTCTACAAAATTCGGGTACAGGATTATGTTGAACCCTGCACCGTTCTCAGATTTTAGGTTGTGGTTAAAAATCCGTTTTGAGTTTGGAAAAGCTTTCTTCACGAAAGTTCTAGCCCTCAAGGAGTTCTAAAACTTTCGTGTTTTACACATTTTCTAATTCCTTACCGTTTGGTGTCAGTTTTAAATCCAAACCGAGCTTAACTTGAAAACTGGGTCTTCTGACCCACCTACGGTTTTTCGTATAAAAATAGGCCTTTGGAGCCTTATTTTGGCAAAGTGCCCGCGTAACCCCCTAGTAAACACCCTAATCTACAACTTTCGTGTTTTACGTTTTGGCCAATTCGGCCTCTATCTCCAAACTGGGACGTTTTACCGAGGCTGCTCCCAGGGAACCCGAGAGACAGTTTCGGTTTTTAGGTTCATTGATTACGGCCTAAGACGATGGTTCTAGCTCGACCGCCCACTGCGGGAGTTAGGTTCAATTCATGCAGCGTGTCTAGCGTTCTCTCACGGCTAACTAAGCCAACTCACGTGCTCGTGCAACCCGCCAAACCGAGCCTAAATTGCCTAGGGGCTGCACGGTCTACTAACCAAGCATGCAACAACATTTTTCTAGCAACCTAGCATCATACATCCGAGCCAAACAAGCATCAAAAATCTGACCTAAATGGGGACATAAAGCCTCAATCAACCCTAGCATGCTTTCTAACACAAATAAGCATAAAACCGAGCACACACACATGCACAAACCAAGCCAAACACTCGGCTACACACATGCACACACACACGGCTAATCAAGCACATAGACAGAAAAAAATAAACCACACATGGGCTTAAGCCCTTACAACTTTTTGGCTGAAACAAATACACATAATCAAAGCTTTAAAAACCAATTAAAAGCTTGAGAAAAAATTTCAGAATTATACCTCAAGTGTTGGTGTGATTCGGCCTAGGGTTTGGCTAACCCGAAGTTGCTCCTAAGCTCCCCCTTGGTTCTCCTTTGGTTCGGCTGGCTCACTAGGTGCACCAAGCACCAAAATTTTGGTTCCCTTGGCTGCTCCTCACCTCTCTCGGCCACTCAAGGGGCTGCTAGCCCAAACTGAAAAATTTTTCTCCCTTTCTTCCTCACAAACCCGAGGCTGCACTAGAGGCTAAATCAAGCCTCAAAATTCACTCTAAGTCACTCTCTTGGTCTCCTAGACTACCCGAACCTTTTGGCTTAGATTTTCCCCCAAAATTTCAGCCTCTCACCCACGGTTTCCCCTGCACCAAACCCTCGGCAAGGCTGCTCTTGGCTGGCCAGAAATTTTCTCTTCTCTCCCTCTCGGTTTCTAGCCTACCCGAAGATGGTTGGAGTTTGGCTCCAAAAATTTCTGAACTTCTCTCCTCTCTCTCGGTTTCTTGCTGAAAATTGCAAGAGTTAGTTGTTTGTGAATAAAATGAATAGGGTGAGGCTATTTATAGAGCTCTTGACAACTTTCAAAATCTATTTTCCTCCCCCAAATTTGAAATTTGGACTTGTAGGGGGACATGTGGCCGGCCATGAAGGGAGGTGGGAGACACCTAAGTGTGAGTTGTCTTAGGACACATGTCAAGGCTTGATTGGGCCACCACACCAATGGATAAGAACAAAAGTTTGTTCTAGAAAAATTCTTGAACCAAACTGGGTTTTTCGACTGAAAATCTTGAAATGTCGAGTTCAAAAATTTAAATTTCAATACTGTAAATATCATTTTACAGTTTTTGGATTTTTAACATGCTGTCGGAAAATCGGGTCGAAAAATCTTTTTCTTGTTTTCTCAAACCCCTTTTGTTCTATGAACTCAGAAAAATCGCCGGATTTGAAAAGCGAATAACCGAAGTCTTATTTTCATTATCTGTTAATAAAATGAGTTTCGGCAAATCTTTTTCGTGAAAAACTGATCTTAAAATTCATAACTCTCAATTTCGACCATTTTGGTCAAACGTTGACTTTTCGGGTCAACGGTTGACTTTTCGGTCAAAATTTTAACTTTTCATAAAATGATCAGTTTTCACTCATTATCGCCGAAATATCAGTTTTAAGCCTTTTAGGCTATAAAAACCCACAAAACACATCTGAAAGTTCTGGACTGAACTTTACTCATAAAATCACATAACCACACATGTATTAATTCTCTACAAGAATTAGCAACATGGAAACCAGATATTACAATCTACCCTCCTTAAAAATTTTCGTCCTCGAAAATTGAGACAACTTGGGTAGTTAGTCCACAAAATCCTCGTGATTTGCTCCCATTTCCTCTCCGGAAGCTCGATCCTTTGCAATTTTCCTCCTGGAAGTCGGTGTTCGGCCTTAACTTTCTAACAAGTCAGGCACTTTGACACGTATTCTGCTACCTGCTTCTTCATTCTGTCTGATTTCTGATGTCGGATACGCTGATTCTTCCCTTAAAATGGAGTATACCGTCATCCGAAGTCTTAATTCTGCGCCTTCTGCAGTCGATCCTAGCGTCATATCCCCTAGATCACATCGAAATCGTGAAATTTGATTACGATGAGATCTACAATTAATTCTCTGCCATTATCATGATGGGAACATTTTGGATCCAGAAATTGGACCACAAAATTTCACCGTATGGTAGAGAAGCATTGAAAGGTTGCTATTCTACTAACACTACCTCCTAACTTCTAAACAAATTCTAGGGATATAACGAATGCGTTGCGCCGGAAACAACTAAGGCGATGACATGATAAGTGGTGATAGAAATCTAACCTGTCATCATGTGTGACGTCCCTGCCTCCGCATCCCCCGGAGTGTAGGCATAAATTCGGGCTAGGGGTTCTGGCGCTTCTATTCCGCCTTGTACTGTTGGTCCCTCCAGCCTAGCCTGTACCGCATGTATTTGTCTCTGGTTGGAATTGCGGTTCTGATACTGCGGCTGCTGGTTCCGATACTGTGGCTGCTGGTTCTGATATTGCGGTTGGGGGTTCTGGTTGTTCTGAGGGCAGTCCTTAGCAAAGTGTCCCTCATTCCCGCAATTATAGCAAGCATTAGATCCCTTCCTGCATATTCCCGGGTGCTTCTTCCCACAAGTGTCGCAAGTGGGGTAAGTGACATTGTTACCATTATTTCCCCGGTTATTCTTCTTCTGTTGATCCTGGCCGTTAAAATTTCCTTTCCTCTTATTCTTCCCAAATTGCTTGGGTCCTTGGCCAGATTTGCTTGCTTGACCCTCCGTGTTAGCTTCCTCACCTTGTCGAGGTTGATTTGTCTTGCCAGCAGCTTTTTCCTCTTTCGGGACTTGAAGATCTGAGCTCTTGCCTCTTTGTCCCGATTTATCCAATACTCGGCTCTAACCGCCCTCTCACACATTCAGACACAGTCTCTGGCGGGCTGTTGCCAGTGCTGACTAGTTTCGCTATGTCTGTGCGAAACATCCTCATCATCAACCGGACTTTTCTTCTTCGTTCGGTACCAGCTTAGGGCATAGACGGGCTAGCTGCTCGAATCTTCTTACTGCGTCCATTACTGACAATGATCCCTGCGTGAAGTTCGTGAATTCATCCTGCTGTATTGCAAGGACTTCTCTATTGTAGTACATTGTCCGAATTCATGGACAAAGTCCTGCCAGGTCATAGCCATCACATTCCGGCGTGCTTCAACCGTCATCCACCAGTGCCTCGCATCCTTCTTCAGCGCGAAAGAGGCACATAGTACTTTTTCCTGTTCCGTAAGCCTCATGAAATCCAGAATGACCTGAATATCAATAAGCCAATTGTCGGCAGCAATCGGATCGGTCGGTCCTTCGAACTCAGGCGCCTTCATTCGTCTGAAGCGCTCGTATAACATGTCTTCCCGAACTGCCGGTGGATTTGCCGGTATGGCAGCTGGTGCCACTGGAATTTCGGCCGGTGGAGGCGCTACTGGCTGGGCCTCTTGTTGAGCATTCACATTTGGTACCGGAGGTACCACTGGCTGTGCAGGCGGCGCTGGCTGTGGCGCAGCTTGAACTTGCGGAGCTTGATTCATCCGCTCCAACTGCTCTCTAAACCTTGCCATCTCTTGCTGCTGCTCTTGCAGCTGTCGTTGTATATTCATCATTAGTGTGATCACATCCGGCTGTGGCGGATCTTCTGGTGCATCGGCAGACGTATTTCCTCTCGTACGAACCATCTTTATAATCCTAATATAGGAAAAAGAAATATTAACAATATTCTTTCTTCCCATAACAATCTCAACATATCATCTTATCATGCATTACATGACATCACATAAACATACGTTTCATAGCATAGCATATACATACTTAATACAGCATAACATACATACTTAACATATCATGACATCATAACATATCTTATCATAACATAAACTTATCATATATCCCGTGATTCGCACGGTTCCTTTTTATACAAAAACAAGGGTACATATCATAACTAAAGTACATACTGTACAAAATACTTACTATCATATTACAACATAATATACATATTTTTTTTAAAAGACAGAGTTTCGGATGGAAGTGGCTACCACTTGCCATCTACACAGATATACAAACAAATAACCGAATACAAAAGATACTATATAGACGGTCCTAAACAAAAGAAATATACACTATCGACCTAATCTACTCGATGTCGTCGAGAGTGCTGACCGAGTGTCGGAGTCTGAAAGTACAATCACCGGGTCAGGTGCATCCTCGTCGAGAAACTCGTCAGGATCATCCCACTCCTCGTAGGCAGCATCATTGTCTATATCGTCCTCGTCATCGCTCGAAAGAACGATGACTGGTGGATCCGGCTGCTCTGGGGCTCAATTGGTACGATATCATCGGCATCAGAAGCCTGGCCTCAGGTATATGCTCAGCAGCTGGCTCAGCCTGAGCCTTCTCCTCGGCCTCTATAATGTCGTCGAAGAAACTCCCTACAG
>CM046387.1:17037668-17062668 GCA_025413485.1 Ficus microcarpa
CAAAATTCGGGTACAGGATTATGTTGAACCCTGCACCGTTTTCAGATTTTAGGTTGTGGTTAAAAATCCGTTTTGAGTTTGAAAAAGCTTTCTTCACGAAAGTTCTAGCCCTCGAGGAGTTCTAAAACTTTCGTGTTTTACACATTTTCTAATTCCTTACCGTTTGGTGTCAGTTTTAAATCAAAACTGAACTTAACACAAAAACTGGGTCTTTGGACCCGCCTACGGTTTTTCGTGTAAAAATAGGCCTTTGGAGCCTTATTTTGGCAAAGTACCCGCGTTACCCCCTAGTAAACACCCTAATCTACAACTTTCGTGTTTTACATTTTGGCCAATTCGGCCTCTATCTCCAAACTGGGACGTTTTACCGAGGCTGCTCCCAGGGAACCCGAGAGACAGTTTCGGTTTTTAGGTTCATTGATTACGGCCTAAGACGATGGTTCTAGCTCGACCGCCCACTGCGGGAGTTAGGTTCAATTCATGCAGCGTGTCTAGCGTTCTCTCACGGCTAACTAAGCCAACTCACGTGCTGGTGCAACCCGTCAAACCGAGCCTAAATTGCCTAGGGTTGCACGGTTCCACTAATCAAGCATGCAACTAAAAACTTCTAGCAACCTAGCATCATAAATCCAAGCCAATCAAGCATCAAATATTTGACCTAAATGGGGACATAAAGCCTCAATCAACCCTAGCATGCTTCTAGCACAAAATTAAGCATAAAACCGAGCACACACACATGCACAAACCAAGCCAAACACTCGGCTTGGCTCACCAAACCACACACGGCCACAAGCAACCATAGGGCAGAAAATAAACCACACATGGGCTTAAGCCCTTACAACTTTTTGGCTGAAACAAATACACATAATCAAAGCTTTAAAAACCAATTAAAAGCTTGAGAAATCGTTTTAGGGTTTTACCTCAAGTGGGTGGATTTTCGGCCCTAGGGTTTGACAAACCGAATGGCTCCTATGGCTGTCCTCTTGGTTCACCTAGCTCACGGCTGGTCCTTGTGGTGCACCAACACCAAAATTTTTGGTCCCCTTGGTTGGTTCCTTGCTCCCCTCGGCCACACAAGAAGCAATGGCCCAAACTGAAAAATTTTTCTCCCTTTCTTCCTCACAAACCCGAGGCTGCACTAGAGGCTAAATCAAGCCTCAAAACTCTCACTCAACTCACTCTCTTGGCTAGCCACACCACCCGAACCCTTAGCTCACCTTTTTCCCTCAAATTTTTAGCCTCTAACCCACGGTTTCCCTGCACCAAAACACTCGGCCAAGGCTGATTTTGGCTGCCAGAAATTTTTTTTTTCTTTCTCTCCCACTCGGTTTCTAGCTTACCCGAAGCAAGTGGATGGTTTGGCTCTCAAAAATTTCTGATCTCCCTTGTTCTCTCACACGGATTTCTTGCTGAAAAATTGCAAGAGTTTTGCTTAGTTTGTGAATAAAAATGAAGGAGATAAAGGGGGGTATTTATAGAGCTCTTAATGAGCTTCCAAGAACCAATTTTTTGGTTCTTATTTCTTGTGCTTGCCGACCAAGCAAAGGGGAAAGTGGAAGCCATCTATTAATGAGTTGGCTTGGACACATGGCAAGAGCTAATTGGGCCACCACATCATGAGGATAAGAACAAAAGCTATCTAGAAAATTCTTGAACCAAAACTTTGGTTTTTGACTGAAAATCTTGAAACGTCGAGTTCAAAAATTTAAATTTCAATACTGTAATTATTATTTTACAGTTTTTGGATTTTTGACATACCGTCGAGAATTCGGGTCGAAAAATCTTTTTCTCGTTTTCTCAAACCCTTTTTGCCTTATGAGTTCAGAAAAATCGCCGGATTTGAAAAACAAATAACCGAAGTCTCATTTTCATTATCTGCTAATAAAAATGAGTTTCGGCAATCTTTTTCGTGAAAAACTGATCTTAAAATTCATAATTCTTAATTTCGACCATTTTGGTCAAACGTTGACTTTTCGGGTCAACGGTTGACTTTTCGGTCAAAATTTTAACTTTTCATAAAATGATCAGTTTTCACTTCTTATCGTCCGAAAAATCAGTTTTAAGCCTTTTTAGACTATAAAAACCCACAAAACACATCTGAAAGTTCTGAACTGAACTTTACTCATAAAATCTCATAACCACACATGTATTAATTCTCTACAAGAATCAGCAACATGGAAACCAGATATTACAAAGCAAGCAAGAGGGTGAGTTTTGGAGTGAGTTTTGGAGCCAAAATCCCTCCTTTGGTGCCCACGGGTTTGTGTGGTGCAAGAGCAGAAAATTTTCAGTTTTGGGGTGCAATTTTTGGGTTGCAGCCGAGCCTTAGGGAGGGTGGATTGAGGCCAAAATTTTGTGCCATTTAGGGTGAGCTAGATCCGGATCTAAGAGCTAGAACCAATGGGTGAGTTTTTGGTTCAAGCCTTAAGCCAACCCTACCATTTCAAGGTATTATTTCAAAACCTAATCTTAGTTTCATTTAAACTTTTTAAAGTAAAGTTTAAATGTATTTCAAGTTCAAGTTTGTAAGAGCATAAGCTCATTTTATTTTTGTGCCCATTAGTTAGATTTTTGTGCTTGATTAGTACTTAAGGGGTGGTTGGTTTAAATTATGCATTTATGATTCATACCTATGTTTGATTGACTATAGGTTGCATGTTAGATGCATGAATGAAGTTATATGTCCCCAAGTAAGTAGTTAAGAGTATGAATGCATGTTAGGGTGCTAGTTTGAATGATATAGCATTGTTTGACTTGAATGGTTGATGTATGCTAGAACCTAGAACCATGCAGCCATGGTTTGTGCAACCGGATTAGTAGGGCTGCATGGGTACGTTGGGAAGGCATGTTAAAACATGCGGGACGTTAGAAACGTTGTATGATTTGTCATTAAGCTCCCGATGTGATCGGTTGAGGTAGAAACCGCAAATTAGGACGTTAACCGGTTTAATTAGCTAAGGCTGCCAGTTCGGGTTCTCCACTGGCCAGTCGCAGAAAAGTGGTAATTGCAGATCGTTAGAGGCCGAATGGGCAAAAACCTAAAACACGAAAGTTGTAGAATAGGGTTTTTCCTAGGGGCAATTCAGACCGTTTCCTAAAATGAGGTTCCAAAGGCCTCTGTTTTCATGAAAAACCGAGAGTGGTCCAGTCAGACCTAGTTTTCATGATCAACGAGTTTCAAATTAAAACTGGTATTGATCTAAGCAGAATCGGATTTTTTGTAAAGCACAAAAGTTTTAGAACTCTTCGAGAGCTAGAACTTTCGTGAAGACAACTTTTTCGGATTCCAAAGGGATTTTTAAATACAACCTGATTTCGGAAAACTGCGCAGGGATCAAGAAATTCCTGTACAGAATTTTCTAGAACCAATTTAGGAAAAACTGTTTTTGATTTAAAAACTTTGTTTTAAACATGGAAACTGTTCCAAAGGCAGTTTCCGACCCTCAGATGTTTTATAAAAGCAGTTCTATCTGTCAGGAAGTTTTAGAAGAATTTTAAGAAAGTTGGGCTCTACTGCCTAACTCTTTTAGTGATTTTAAAGAAAGTAAAGTTTTTCAAGTTCAAGGTTTGCTAGTCAGTAGTCATGAAATGTAACCGGGATTTACACCCGAGTTACTAGGCTTAGCCCAAAGCCCAAGCTTGACCCGAAGAGTGTTGACCTTAGTAACCTTAGAGGCTAACGTGAGTTAACCTAGTAGAGATCAAGTTCAGTTATGAGCAGAGAGTTAGTAGAAAAGGTTATCCAACGTAACCTAGTAAGTTACGAGATACGATTACATGGGGTTATCAGATATAACCCAAAGTGATAAGGTTATTCAGTGTAACCTAGTAGGAGATAGTTTATAGTTAGGGGGACATATAACAAAGCATGTATGAATGTTAGTTGAAGACCAACATATTATGGTCATAGATTAGAGACCTTACTTATGTCCTTTGGTTAAGCAGGATGTATCCAGTAGCTAAACGCGGAAGCGGAACAGCTTAGCATCAGAGATAGAAACTGTAAGTACAACGCCGCCTACAGCATAGGCTAGTAGTTGTATACTTACTTAGAGATGAGTCCAAAGTTCAGTGTTCAGTGCTATGTGCTATATGCTACATGCTATATGCTATGTTTGATGCCATGTTTAGATAACATGTTTTATAGATGCCATGCAGTATGTAAGTTCAGATTTTAATAACAAGCATGATTTAAGAATAGGAACATCATGATGCATGTTCACTAAATCTTATAAGAACAAAAAGTCTCAGATAGATTTTAAAGGCAGTTCAGATGGCAAGCAGCACTTGCCGGTGTCGTATCCCCCGTCACAGGGCGGGTCGGGCTATGGCAAGTGTAAGTCCATGGTTGCGCGCCGGGTACGTTCACCTCAGTAAGGGGCCCATTAGCAGATTAAGTAAGAAAGACAGTAAGTAAGTTAGCAGCAGATAACAGAGCATAACATGAACATAACCGGTTCATGCATATGTTTATCAGTTTATGTTCAGTGCAGTAGTTAGCGGTACGTGTGCAGTAGTTGCCAGTATATGTTCTATGCAGTGTTGACATGTTGTGATGTTAGTAGTATATATGTTGCGGTATAGGAGTTGTACTTGCTGAGCGAAAGCTCATTGTTTTAAGTTTATGCTGTAGGTAAGCAACCTTTCAGCAATCTTTGATAAAAGATGGAGGAGCATGGTCGGGCAATGTGAAATCGTGGGGAATGGAAGTTGCTACGCGTTTACATCTTTTTAGTTATGTTAATTGCGAATTGTATTTTCAGAGCAGTTACGTGCTAATCAGCACGGTATAAAAAAAAAAAATTTCCGTTGTGTTTTCGAATACTAAGTAAGTATTATTTTCAGTAGTCAGCAGAATTAGTAAGTAGTTAGTAGCAAACAGTAGAGTAGCGCACCGGCGCCAGGTCGGGGCGTTACAGAGTTGGTATCAGAGCGGTTTCCCTGAGACATGATTTCACAATTGCCTGCCATCGCCGCCATCATTGTAAGTAAGTTTATAGTTTTCATGAATACGCGTAAATAGCTATTTTATGCATATGGTAAGATAGATGCGATAGTTAAGGACCCTAATCGGATTGAGGTAGATCGGGATGCAGCGCGGTCTTCTTCCAGACTGCGATTTATGCTATGCAAGGATACGTGGCGGACGGTGTCGTCACCGCTACGACGACAGGCAGCAGTACGAAGCAGTATGAAGCAGTACGACACAGTACGAGATGGAAGAGATATTCCATAGATGCTGCACAGAAGCTTAATGAGGAATTCGATCAGCTATCAGATGCTTAGCAGCAGACGTAGGAATTCAGAAAGGAGCTAGAATGTCACCCGTCGGGATGCATTCTACGCACGATAGTTTAGTTAAGCAGTAGTAAGGCACGCTTACCCTCACAGGTCCAAGGGTCACTACTGCAAGGGATTTCAGAAGGTCAGATACCTCATATTCCGCAGGACCGGGACTGCCAAAAGGATAGGTGTAGTAAGTCAGTAAGGATTAGACGTTTCGTTCCAACAGTTACGGTTGGAATGCTAGTAGCTATTAGGCCGAACAATTGACGAGCATCGTGGACAACGTCAGAACAAGGGAACGACAGCACGAAGCAGGACCCGTATTTTCAAAAGACTCGACTCCAGCGAATTTTACGGCAGAAGATATCAGATTACGAAGTAGAAGTCGACGCCGATTCTACAAACGCCCGGATACCGATTTTAATGTTCTTCCGTGATTTCGATCGAATCTCTAGATTTAGGACCGACTCTCGTTAGTTTTTTTTTAACGATAGGATGACTCGAATATGATGGCAAAGTGGTAGACACTTCCATCACGACCTCGATTTTATAGTACGAGTTATATGATGTGATGAGTCATGAATGAAAGAGAAGATATTAACAGTATGATAATATCTTTTCTTACGATAGGATTTAGAAAATGGTTCGTACACGGGAAGCAGCACCGCTTAACCCACCTGAGCCGGATTTCGCGACCGTTATAGCAGACTTACGACGGCAGTTATTAGAGCAGCAGCAGGAGACAGATAGACTTCGAGCTCAGATAGCTCAGATGAACCGAGGACCCCAAGTTAATGAGGATCCGCCCAGAGTTCAGCCAGTTCCCTCAGTAGTACCCCAGGTACCGAATGTACATCCGGAAGCTCAACCGGAGGCCCAACCAGAAATCCCTCGGAATGCTGAGATTCCGATGGCACCAGTTAGAGTACAAGTGAACCCGCCAGTAGTACGAGAGGATCTTCTATACGAGCGCTTCAGGCGAATGAAGGCGCCCGAATTCGAAGGACCCACAGACCCGATCGCAGTCGATAACTAGCTCATTGATGTCCAAGTCATTTTGGATTTCATGCAACTTACAGAGCAAGAGAAAGTACTTTGTGCTTCCTTTGCTCTTAAGAAGGATGTGAGACACTGGTGGAGGACAGTACAGATGCGCTGGGACATCATGACCATGACCTGGCAAGATTTTGTGAATGAGTTTCGCGCTATGTATTACAACAGAGAGGTCCTTGCGGTGCAACAGGACGAATTCACTAGCTTCAGACAAGAGACAATGACGGTAATGGAAGCCGTCAGAAGATTCGAGCAACTGGCTCGATTATGGCCCACCACAGTATAGAATGAAGAAAAGAAGGTGCGACTGATGATGAAGATGTTAAGAACAGATATTGCCAAGCAAGTCAGTGCTGGCAGTAGCCCACCAAGGACGGTGTCGGATTGCATTAGTCGAGCCATTAGAGCCGAGTATTGGATAAACAAAGACAGGGAGGCTAGGGCCCAATTTTTCAAGGCTAAGAAAGAAGAGAAAGCAGGAGCAAAGCAGAATCAGTCTCGACAAGACTCAGATTCCCAACCTAGAGGACAGTCGAACAACCCCGTACAAGATTCTAAGCAAGCGGGGAGAAGCAAGAGAAAGGGAAATTCCTCTGGCCAGGCCCAACAAGGGAATTTTCCTCAGAAGAGAAACAGTCAAGGGAATGAAAATGGCAACAATAACTACCCGATGTGCTTAAACTGTGGGAGGAGACATCCGGGAGTATGCAAGATAGGGTCAACTGCTTGCTATCAGTGTGGCCAGGAGGGGCACTACTCAAGGAACTATCCCCTGAACAGCCAGATCCAGAATCCCCCATATCCGAGCCGGAATAATAACCATCAGCAGTTACACGCAATCCAAACGCAGCTCGATGGACCCTCGATTGCGCAAGGAAGACTAGAGGCTCCTGAGCCACAGACCAGGATTTACGCCTACACTAACGGAGATCCCGGAGCAGGAACATCTCATGTGGTGATGAAGTAGACTTTTATCGCCACAACGTTATTATAGTATATAGCTCTGGTGCCACTCATTTGTGTATATTTTTGAAGGGTGCCCAGAAATTAGGAAGTAGTATGTACAGTTTAAGACAGTTTCTTTAAAGTTTCTGTGCTGTATGGAGAAATTTTGTGATCAAGTTATGAATGCAAAATATTTCCATAATTATCTATGGTAGAAAGTTGCTTGTAGATCTCATCGCAATCAGCTTTAGGATTTCGATGTGATCTTAGAAATATATTACAACGCTATGAAGGACCATCAAAGCGTTGTGGGACGTTAGTTAGTACGCTAAATGGAGGTTTAGCCGCTACGAGCAGCTGCGGAACTCCCCAGAAGGCAGCATAGACAGTCAGAACACGTAAGGAGCAAGGAATTTGAGACTTCAGCCGATGGCGTAGTCTACTTCAAGGAGAAGAATTACGTTCCTACCACGAAAATGAGAGCAGATTACGATAGATTTCGTAGTAGGACTATAAGTGGGGACGACAAGATTTGGGTCATTATCGAGAAATTGACCAAATCAGCCCACTTATCCGCGATTAAGGCCACTTTTCGGTAGAAAAGTTAGTAGCAGGTTAAGTAGTTCAGATCATTAGATTACACGAAATGCCGAGACCGAGCATCTCAGATCACGAAGGACGCTTCACTTCATGATTATGAATAAGAGTTCACGCAGCCAAGGGGTCGAAATTCGAGTTTAGTACGACATTTCACCCCAAAACAGAAGGCCAGTCAGAAAAGTTACACCAGTTCGTTCGAATTTTCGAGGACGAAAATTTGTAAAGAGGGTAGATTGTGATACCTAAGATTTCCATGTCTCTATTTCCTCCTTAGAAGGAGTTGAATGTATGCCGTGAAGGCATTTACGAAAAAGTTCGATTTAGAACTTTATTATGCGAGATGGGTCCGTATAGCTTTACAGGACTCAAAAATGAAAGTTTAGACTTGAAATTGGCCTTTTCGATTAGAAAGGGACGATTTTTGCATCATTTTAGAAAAGTCAAGGTGTTGACCAAGAAAGTCAACTTTGACCAGAAAAGTCAAAGTTTGACCCAAAATGGTCAAATGTGCAGCAGTATAATTTTTAAGGATCTGCAGTATGAGAAAAATACTGTAGAAGCTCAGTTTTAGATAGAATAGCATAATTAAGAACTAAAACCACCATAGAAAAATCAAGCACGTAAAAATAGGGCACTAAGCAAAAGGATTTCAGAAAAGAAGAAAAATATTTTTTCAATCCGATTTTTCACAGATAAAAAGTCGGACTGCAGTATAAAAATCCATACTGTGTATTAGTAATCACAGTATAGAAATTTAAGTATGTTCAGTATGAAAATAAGTTTATTTTCACAAAAATAGTCAAAAATGGCTTTTTAATTATGACATCATAATTTTTGATATATGACATCATAAATTTTTTGTGAGCCAAGCAAGATAAGACAAGTGTCTTATTCTAGAAAATTCTTGCTTGTTCACCAAGAAAATAATTTCGACCACTAGGGGCATTTTTGTAAAGATTTTCAGTTTTGGGGCAAAAGTGCAATTTTTGAAAAATTGGTGATGTAAGCATGTGATGTCACTTAGATGATGTCACTATGATGAGTCACCATAGCCTTGCTCCACAAGTTAAGAGGCCGACCACCTCACATGCCAAAAGTGAAAATTTTCAAAACTTTTGGGGTCAAAATAAGAAGAATTTTATGTCCCACATTGCCTATAAATAGAGGTGCTTTTCCCCCAATTTAAATCAGAAAACCCAGCTAGGTTCTGCCCAAAAATCAGCAGCAAAAACCGAGAGAGAGATAGGAAGAAATCTGAAAAATTTTCTTGATCCAAGCTTAGTGTGTTATTCGGTTTGTGAGAGGAAGCAATAGGGAAGAGAGAAAAAAAATTTTCCAGCCAATTCCATGGCTGTAGCCGTGGGTTAGCAGCAGGGGGAGGCAGTGAGGAACCACAAATTTTTGGGAAAAAATTTTAGGTTTGAGTAAGCAAGCAAGAGGGTGAGTTTTGGAGCCAAAATCCCTCCTTTGGTGCCCACGGGTTTGTGTGGTGCAAGAGCAGAAAATTTTCAGTTTTTGGGTGCAATTTTTGGGTTGCAGCCGAGCCTTAGGGAGGGTGGATTGAGGTCAAAATTTTGTGCCATTTAGGGTGAGCTAGATCCGGATCTAAGAGCTAGAACCAATGGGTGAGTTTTTGGTTCAAGCCTTAAGCCAACCCTACCATTTCAAGGTATTATTTCAAAACCTAATCTTAGTTTCATTTAAACTTTTTAAAGTAAAGTTTAAATGTATTTCAAGTTCAAGTTTGTAAGAACATAAGCTCATTTTATTTTTGTGCCCATTAGTTAGATTTTTGTGCTTGATTAGTACTTAAGGGGTGGTTGGTTTAAATTATGCATTTATGATTCATACCTATGTTTGATTGACTATAGGTTGCATGCTAGATGCATGAATGAAGTTATATGTCCCCAAGTAAGTGGTTAAGAGTATGAATGCATGTTAGGGTGCTAGTTTGAATGATATAGCATTGTTTGACTTGAATGGTTGATGTATGCTAGAACTTAGAACCATGCAGCCATGGTTTGTGCAACCGGATTAGTAGGGCTGCATGGGTACGTTGGGAAGGCATGTTAAAATATGCGGGACGTTAGAAACATTGTATGATTTTTCATTAAGCTCCCGATGTGATCGGTTGAGGTAGAAACCGCAAATTAGGACGTTAACCGGTTTAATTAGCTAAGGCTGCCAATTCGGGTTCCCCACAGGCCAATCGCAGAAAAGTGGTAATTGCAGGTCGTTAGAGGCCGAATGGGCAAAAACCTAAAACACGAAAGTTGTAGAATAGGGTTTTTCCTAGGGGGCTACATGAACCGTTTCCCAAAATGAGGTTCCAAAGGTCTCTGTTTTCATGAAAAACCAAGAGTGGTCCAGTCAGACCTAGTTTTCATGATCAGCGAGTTTCAAATTAAAACTGGTATTGATCTAAGCAGAATCAGATTTTTTGTAAAACACAAAAGTTTTAGAACTCTTCGAGAGCTAGAACTTTCGTGAAGACAACTTTTTCGGATTCCAAAAGGATTTTTAAATACAACCTGATTTCAGAAAACTGCGCAGGGATCAAGAAATTCCTGTACAGAATTTTCGAGAACCAGTTTAGGAAAAACTGTTTTTGATTTAAAACATTGTTTTGAATATGGAAACTGTTCCAAAGGCAGTTTCCGACCCTCAGATGTTTTATAAAAGCAGTTCTATCTGTCAGGAAGTTTTAGAAGAATTTTAAGAAAGTTGGGCTCAACTGCCTAACTCTTTTAGTGATTTTAAAGAAAGTAAAGTTTTTCAAGTTCAAGGTTTGCTAGTCAGTAGTCACGAAATGTAATCGGGATTTACACCCGAGTTACTAGGCTTAGCCCAAAACCCAAGCTTGACCCGAAGAGGGTTGACCTTAGTAACCTTAGAGGCTAACGTGAGTTAACCTAGTAGAGATCAAGTTCAGTTATGAGCAGAGAGTTAGTAGAAAAGGTTATCCAACGTAACCTAGTAAGTTACGAGATACGATTACATGGGGTTATCAGATATAACCCAAAGTGATAAGGTTATTCCGTGTAACCTAGTAGGAGATAGTTTATAGTTAAGGGGACATATAACAAAGCATGTATGAATGTTGGTTGAAGACCAACATATTATGGTCATAGATTAGAGACCTTACTTATGTCCTTCGGTTAAGCGGGACGTATCCAGTAGCTAAACGCGGAAGCGGAACAGCTTAGCATCAGAGATAGAAACTGTAAGTACAACGCCGCCTACAGCATAGGCTAGTAGTTGTATACTTACTTAGAGATGAGTCCAGTGTTCAGTGTTCAGTGCTATGTACTATATGCTACATGCTATATGCTATGTTTGATGCCATGTTTAAATAACATGTTTTATAGATGCCATGCAGTATGTAAGTTCAAATTTTAGTAGCAAGCATGATTTAAAAATAGGAACATCATGATGCATGTTCACTAAATCTTATAAGAACAAAAAGTCTCAGATAGATTTTAAAGGCAGTTCAGATGGCAAGCAGCACTTGCCGGTGTCGTATCCCCCGTCACAGGGCGGGTTGGGCTATGGCAAGTGTAAGTCCATGGTTGCGCGCCGGGTACGTTCACCTCAGTAAGGGGCCCATTAGCAGATTAAGTAAGAAAGACAGTAAGTAAGTTAGCAGCAGATAACAGAGCATAACATGAACATAACCAGTTCATGCATATGTTTATCAGTTTATGTTCAGTGCAGTAGTTAGCGGTACGTGTGCAGTAGTTGCCAGTATATGTTCTATGCAGTGTTGACATGTTGTGATGTTAGTAGTGTATATGTTGCGGTATAGGAGTTGTACTTGCTGAGCGAAAGCTCATTGTTTTAAGTTTATGCTGTAGGTAAGCAACCTTTCAGCAATCTTTGATACAAGATGGAGGAGCGTGGTCGGGCAATGTGAAATCGTGGGGAATGGAAGTCGCTACGCGTTTACATCTTTTTAGTTATGTTAATTGAGAATTGTATTTTCAGAGCAGTTACGTGCTAATCAGAACGGTATAAAAAAAGAATTTCCGCTGTGTTTTCGAATACTAAGTAAGTATTATTTTCAGTAGTCAGCAGAATTAGTAAGTAGTTAGTAGCAAACAGTAGAATAGCGTACCGGCGCCAGGTCGGGGCGTTACATGATTTGTGACCAAAATTTAGGTGCCTTTACCAACACATCTAGCATGCATCCTAGCCATTTTCAAGCATCAAAAATCATGCAAGCAACATCATAAAATAAGCCAACCAAACCCTAATCCCTATCAAGCACATACACCGAAAATCAAGGGCTGAAAAAGAGATGGACTTATGTCCTTACAAATCCATTTTTGAATCACCATAAACATGCTTATCTTGAGCTTAAATCCAAGGTTGGTTCAAGAAATTACCTTAACCCAAGTTAGGGTTTGAAAATCCCTTTTTCTCCTTGGTTCCATGGCTCACGGATTTTGGCTCCTCCAAGGGATCCGAATCCTCCTTCATGGCTCACGGATTTTTGCAAGAAAATAGAAATCCAAGAAACTTTGGTTAGCTCTTTCTTGCTCATCAAAACCGAACCTTATAAGAAGAGAAATCTAAGTTTTCTCTTACCTTTCTCCTTCTCTCAAAACCCACGGATTTTGGCTCCATAGAGCACTAAAACTCTTTCTTCTTGGCTCATCATATCAAGCCGAACTTCATGCATGGTTTACCCTCAAAACTTCTCCAGATTTCTTTCTTCTTTCCCTCCCTCTCTCCCACGGATTTTGGCTCCAACATCCCATGAAAATTTCCTCACTTTCTCTTGCTCACTCCCTAGCATAGCCGAACTCCAAAGGAGATGAAAAATCCCAAGAGATCTCTTTGGCTCACCCTCTCTCTCTCTTCTCCTCTTGCTGCCGACCCTTGAAGAGAAAAGAAACAAGAATTTCTCTTGGTTCACAAATGAAAATGAAAGAGAATGAGAGGGTTTCTTGAGGGACAAGAGGGGGCTTGGTTGTCTTGCTTTTCTCCTCAAAAAATGGCTTTATGTCATGTCCTCTTTTTTTCCTTAGCTGGCCAAAACTCCAAGGGAGGACTGGGTTGCTTGCTGCCGAATGTGAAGGAGAAAAGGAGGGGGACAAGCAGCTGATTTTGTGGGGAAAAGAGGGAGAGGTTAGCTTGCTTTGTTGACCAACTTTTCTCCTTAATTCAAGGCTTTATCACATGCTTCCTTTTCCTTGAGTGCAGCCGAAAGTTGAAGGGGGAATGGGCTGCCTTGTGTCCGGATTTTTGGGGGAATTAATGGCTGATTGCTTGGCCATGGGGAGGGCTTGTTTGACTGAAAATTTGGACAGCCAAGTGGCATCCAATGGGTGGTCACTTTTTCCTCAAAAAATGGCTTTATGCCATGTCTTTCTTTTCCATCTTTTCTCATGCTTTTTCTTTGTCCTTCCCCATGTGGCTTGCCGAATTTTTGGAGGGGGATAGGAGTGATGGCCGAACCTTGATGGAGTGGAAAAGAGTTCCATATCTTTGCTTTAACTAGATCACATTTAGTTCCCATCTAGTTAGCTTTCAAAGGAGACATCATTCCTTAATTTAAGGCTTTGTCCTTGCTTTTCTTTTCTTTCATTTCTTCCTTGGTTGCCGAATTTATGAGAGCAAGGGGAGGGCTAAATGGTTCTAGAGTCCTTCTAGAATTTTCTTCAAAGCCACCTAAGGCTTGTCATGTCACACACATGTGATCATCCCTTAAATCATGGGTTTTGTTGTGATTTTTTCCTCTTCAAAATTAATTCATTTCCTTTCCTTTGTGTCACACAGATATTAAAATACTGTGATCCATAATTTGGTCCAAAATTCTTCCGTGTAAAAATTGGACCGAAACTTTCTTTCTCCAATTTTTCGGAGACCTTTTTGCCCTTTAATCTTGATTCGGTGTGCTTGATTTCTAGGGTGGTTTTTACGGCTTATTTTTGTTTTCTTGACCATAAAAAGTCTTTGCAGTCTCTTCTTATACTGCATTTCATCATTTTTCAAGGTCAACATTTTTGACCCGTCCTTGGTCAAACTTTGACTTTTTTGGTCAAGGTTGACTTTTTCGGTCAAACCTTTGACTTTCTTAAAATTTCATCCTTTTTCATTCTTTTTCTTTCCTTTTCGTCCTTTTTGACTCAAAATGCCGTTTACCAACCTCGGCATTTTGTTTCGAGTCTCATAGCCGGTTTAAAAGAAAATTCTAACCTTAGCTAATAAAATTACGAATTTCACATGGCCATTCATAATTTTCCATGAAATATCATAAAAACACATCATGCGGACTTCTAATTTCTAATAAAAAGAGAAATCTTAAGTCCATGAAAATTCCGGGTATTACATGGCCGAACAAAGAGGAGAAGGAAAAGGTGAGTAAAACTTGGATTCTTTTTCTTGTAAGGTTCGTTTTTGGTAGAGCAAGAAAAAACTAATAAAAATTTCTTGGATTCCATTTCTTGGAAAAGCCGTGGGACTAGAAGGCACCAAAGGAAGGAGATTTGGAAATTTCCAAAACCTAACTTGGGTTTGAGGTAAAACTCTTAAACCATCTTGAAATTAAGTTCCATTTAAGCATTTTGATGGTGATTCAAGTTGGTTTGTAAGGACATAAGTCCATTTTATTTTTCAGCCCTATTTGGTTGGTATGTGTGCTTGATTTGGAGTTAGGGTTTTGGTTGGCTTGATTGGTTATTTATTTGCTTGATTTATGCTTGCTTGATGATGGATTTTCATGCTAGAAATTAGGTTGTATGTCCCCCCAAGATGTGGCCGAAAATCTGCCAAGGTAGCCCCCTTGATGCATGCTAGTTTAGGGTGAAATGTTGATGCTTGAATGTGTTGTATGGAGAAGCTAGAACCAAGCAACCCTAGGTTTTTGGTTTTGGATTTTGGGTTGCATGGAATGTATGAGATGGATTTATGGGTTTCAATGGGACGTTAGAAGCGCTGCTTGTTGTTGTGTAAGCTCCCGAAGTGGTTGGTTGAGATAGATTCCGCGAAATAGGACGTAAACCGAACTAAGCAACCGAAACTGCCAATTCGGATTCGAATCTGGCCAGTTTCAGGAAAGTGAAATTTCAAGGCCCTTAGAGGCCGAATGGGGTAAAACTCAAAACACGAAAGTTGCTCGGAACAACTTTTACTAGAGAGAGTCACAGGCAGAATCTCGAAATAAGGCTCCAACAGCCTCCGTTTTCCCCAAAACCCGTGGCTGATCCCTGGACCCAGTTTTCACTCCGTTTTTCGGGATCAGCCAGTTTCAAACTTAAACTGGTACTAATACAAGCTAAACTAGATTTTTCACAAAACATGAAATTTTTAGCATTTTTTGAGAGCTACAACTTTCGTGAAGACAAGTTTTTCAAATTCAAAGCCGATTTTTAAACTAGGCACGTTTTATGGAAGGTGCGCAGGGAATCCGAAATCCTGCACATGAGTTTTACAAAAATGCTTTCAAAAAAAAAAATTTGTGAAGTGCTTTTAAACGGTTATTTTAGCTACGGAAACTGTTCCAAAGGCAGTCTCCAGTCTCAAATGATTTTATAAAAGATCGGTTTCAAAAACCATGAATTTTAAGGGTTCGGGTTTGAAATTCCACATTTTTCAAGAAGTGGAGAAAAAGGGGTTTCAAACCAAATATTTTAAATATTAAGGAAAAATGATGATTTTAAGCCAAAATATTTCAAGTTATAGAAGCAAGAATTTTTACAAGTAAATTAAAGGATTTTTGGAAGATAATTATAAAAGATTTTCCAAAAATAAGGAAGAGGGATTTAAAGTAAAATTGGTAAGCAAGCCGACTACGAATGGTAGCCGGATTTTTATATCCGAGTTACACACCCAAGGATGACTAAGGGTGGACTATTAGTTAACCAAATGTAACTTTAGTCGACCCCATTGTGGAATCAAGGTTGACCCTAAGGGTTACCCAACGTAACCCTAAGGGACACCCACATGTATAATTGGGCGAAGATTTATGGGATTAATAGAAATAACCCAATAACAAGGAGGTATGAGCAAAGCCCAAAGGTATAATAGAACCTTAAACCCTAATGTTAGGATCAAGGGTTTAGTAATAAGAAGAAAAGAGGTTACCCAAAGTAACCTCTTATGAATTAATCAAAGTTGGTTACTCTTAACGAAGAAGAATAATTGAGGTGACCAAGATGGATTTCAAGTATAAGGGACATACAACCAAGAATAGGTGTGAGTGTTGGTAGGTCATCAACACCTTACGAAAGGATCCTGATCCTATAATTTTGGTATAGCATGAAAGCGACCTGCTGTTGCCGATCAATTTAAGGACGCAACTTTAAGGATTCGGCACAAGAGATAAGTACAAACCTCACCTGCAGTATGAAAGCTAGTAGAATATTTTCAAGTATGCTATTTTCAATTATGCTGCAAAATGTTGTGCTATGTTCATGAAAGTGCTATATTTGCAAAATGCTATGTTTATAAAAAGTGCTATATTTGCAAAATGTCATGTTTATAAAAGTGTCATAATTGCAAATGCCATGAATGAAAAGATGATATATCATGTTATGAATGAGATGAAAGTATGTTATCATATAGTGACATCATAAGGTATGTTCACTAAGGATAAACAACATGGTAAAGAATCACAAGTAAAGTGTCGTACCGACTTCCCATCAGGTGAAGGGTTTTTCATGTTAAAGTTATGGATTATCGCCCTCTCGTTGATGCGGGAGGGTGTAATCAATTATGTTTCCCAGAGCAGTTAGGGACCTTGCAACCCCTAACTTTATCTGGAGGCGCGCTAAATAAATGATGGTACGTATACTCTGGGGCCCATAAGAAAGATAAGTTTAAGTTAAAAGGAATGCATAAATGGAACATAAATGGTTCACGCATTTGCATATGATGATGTATGTTTTCAAGATGTTTTAAATGTTTTGTGAGATTATGTTTGTGCTTACGGGGTGAAAGCTCATCAAGTTATATTTCATATTGTAGGTAAGAAACCTGCGGCTTAAATGGTGGGCGTTGTAAGGACGATGCGGCGGCAGACGAAGGGCGGTGTGGATACCACTACGCATTATTTCCGCAATCTTTTGATAAGTTAAGAAGTTTTGTATATAAGTATATATCTATGATGAAGACAAGTTTTGCACTATGGTATTTTGGAACTAAAGACTTAAAGTAAGTTGTTACTTCGGTATTAATGATTTATTGCTAATGATAATTGCGTTTTATAAGTATGTTTCAAAAAAAAAATTCCAAAATTTTAAGTAAAGTTAAGTTAAGTAAGTAAGGTGGCGACCCTACGTAGAAGGGGGCGTCACATAGGTAAGTCATCTGACAACAATGGGTGATGCAAGATGGACGTGCGAGGCGGGGTACACTGTGAAATTGTGGGAACAAAATGCCGCTACGCATTTCGTTTAATATGTATTTTTGTATGTTAAATATTTCATTCACGATATGCTTATTACGTTTAGACGTATATAAGCTAGTATAAAAAAAAAAAAATTCCCGTTGTTTTTCATCAAGTAAATAAGTAAGTACGATAAGTTAAGTAAGTATGTATGTTAAGGTAACGGCCTGTGCTAGGCGGGGCGTTACAAACCACATAATCTCTAATACATATTATCATAAACATGCATCAAACCCTATTTAGAAATCACCAAACCCTAATCAAGCACAATCAAACAATTTCTATTAACCCTAATGCATGAAACCAAAAAGTGAGATTATGCTCTTATATTTCCAACATAGAAATACACTTAAATCTTGAATCAAACTTAATTGAAGAACTAGAGGGTGGAGAGGTTTACCTCAAGATCCAAAAGAGTGGATCTACCCTTTGGTTGAGAATTTTTCTTCTCCCTCCAACAACACCAAAATTCAACCTCTCTCTCTCTTACTTTTCTTTCTTTTTGTGAAATTTTCTGAGAGAGAAAATACTCTATTTTTTCTTATTTACAATTGGAACAAGAATATAAATATATACAGTTTGATGGTTGCCCTAAGCAGACCACTAAATCAGGAATGGAATAAACTAAGGAGGATAAAAATACCACTAAAGGAGGAAACGGCAACTAATAGAGATATGGTCACAAATTACTGACCAGATCCTCTTAATTACATCATACTTAAAATAGAATAAATAACTGTAATCCCTAAAAAGACTGACTAACTTTAGGAAAGAATTCCACACTCTGTAATAACTAAATTTTTCGTCAATACAATTTCTTGTAGAGAAGTTCAAGTTGAATTATAAAGGTATTTATGCAAAATCCTGATTAGGGTTTTTGAGTTATTTTATGAGTTCTTATTAGCTTTATAAGACTTAATTATGAATGATTTAGTTAAGAAAATGACCTTTGGGTAAAAAGGGGAAGCAAATCCATGATTTTATGATTGGTCAAAGTTGGTCAAAAAAAGTCAAAGTCGACCAAGAAAGTCAAACTTTGATCAAGAAAGTCAAAAAAAGTCAAATTTTGACCAAAGGAGTCAAAGTTGACCAAGGAGGTCAAGTTTGGTCAAGGAAGTCAAAGGTTGACCAAAGGTGGTCAAAGAGTTGACCACACAGATAAATGACGAGCGGTATGGAAAATATACTGCAAAAACTAAAATTTTGGACAAGGAAATGTAGATGAGAAATCAAATTACTATAAAAAAATCAAGCACAATAAATAGGTATTTTTGGGCCAAAAATTTTTAAGCAAAAAGAAAATTTTTTGTACTGTCCATTTTCACACAGATAAATTTTAGACTGTATTATAATACTACAGTATGGTGTATTAGTGACCTCAGTACCAAAAATATATGTATTGAATAAAAAGTGGACTGCTTTTAAGAGAAAAAGCCAAACAAGCCTTAAATGTGCTTATGTCATTATGCTTTTTAATTATGACCTCATAAGCTTTTTAATAAAATAAAAAAAAAGGGATTAAAAAAATTTGAAAATCCTTGACAACTCATGCATTGTTGGCCGGCCACTTTGGGGTAAAAATCCAATTAAGAAAACTCATGGGGTTGTTTTAAAAAGGAGAACTAAAAATATTTCAAAAAGTGCCCCAAAACTTGCCTATAAATAGCCCCCCTTTGTGATCAGATTTTGGGCTGAAAAAATTAAGAAAAAGCAGCCAAACTCTTGCCAATTCTTCCCTCCACAAATCCGAAAATCATATGGCAAGTTTGAGTGAAGAAAAATTTCAATAAACATAGGGGTTTTGGTGCTTGGAGTGTGAGGTTTCTACTTGTGAAGCAAATCAGTTTTTTTGGACAGTTTTGTGCCCAGATTTTGGAGCCCTAGAACCGGCTATAGGTGGGTGAAAAAGTGACCAAAATTTGTGTTAGGAGTGCTTAGTATTGAGTGCTAACAGCCACCCAAAATCAGCCACAAACTTGGTGCAAAGTGGACACAAAGAACCGGCCATAGGGAGGTTCAAGGGGGAGACATTTTGGGTGAACCAACCTTAGCTTCCACTTGTGTTTTTAATCAAGGTAAACCATCCTAGACTTTCATCTCTTTCAATTAAGTTTTCAATTTGAAGTTTACATGTATTTCAAGTGAAATTGTAAGAGCATAAGCTCAATTTATTTTTGAGCCCAAAGTTAAGAACCTAGGGTGTGCTTGAGCTAAATTAAGGGTGGTTTGATTTTATTTTTACATGCTTGCTTTAAATTGTGATTTGCATGCTAAATTTGGTCTATGGTATGTCCCCTGATCTGCCCTAGGGTGTTTGTGGATGAAAATTTTATGCTAGGTTGCTAGAATTTCATGACAATGCTTGATATGCTTGCTATGACTTAAATCATGCAACTAAAAATTATCTAATGTTGATTAGGCTTGCATGGCAGAGTTGGAAATTGTGTTTAAACAAAATTTATGTTAGAAAACCGCTGCATGTGTGTATTAGAGCTCCCGCGGTGGCTGGTTGGGCTAGGTTTCACGTTTAGGACGTAAAACAAACTCTAAACCGAAAAACTGCCAGGTTCGGGTAAATCCTGACTAGTTTTCTAAAAAGTGAATTTTGAGGCCTTTAGAGGCCGAATTTGAAAAAACTCAAAACATGAAAGTTGTTCAGAACAGTGTTTCCTAGGGGGCAGTTTTTCAAAATGAGGCTCCAACGGCCTCCGTTTTTATGAAAACCCGAGGGTGACGTGCCCAGACCTCTAAGCACGTCCAGTTGTGTTCCAAGGGGAAAACGAAAGGGTTAGAGTTAGAACTGGGTTTTTCATTAAACATGAAAGCTCTAGAATTTTTTGAGATCTAAAAGTTTCATGAAGACAAATTTTCCAAATTCTGTCTGGAATTTAAAGTATAATTGAGTTTATAAAGACTGTGCAGGAAACAGTAGATTCTTGTACAGGATTTTCCAGAATAATATAAGGATTTGGCATTTTTGAACCAAAACTGATAGTTTGACTACAGGAACTGTTCCAAAGGCAGTTCCAACCCTTAATAATATTTTCAAATATTTTGCCAAGAAAACCCAAATTTTTATAAGGAAAATAAAAAGGATTTTTGTAAAAAGGTGGTTAAAACACCTATATTTTCTAAAGAAAACAAGTGGAACTATAAACTTAGATTTTCTTAAAATTGGGGTAAGCATATAGATTACCACCAATAACCAAGTAGTACACCCGAACTATAGCGCTGGGTCCAAAGCCTAGGGTTACCAATAGTCACCTAATAGGTTACCACATAATTGGACTTCAAAAGCCCAATAGAAGTTAACCTAGTATAGGTCATACCAAGGGTTATCCAATGTAACCCAACGTGATACCAAGGTTAGTAAGACTAAGGGTTATCCAAAATAACCCAACATGGTATCAAACTAATAAGATCAAGGGTTACCCAATGTAACCCAATATTGTATCAAGATAGTAATACCTAAGGTGACCAATAATAACCAAGTAGGTTATGGGTTACAACAAAGTTTAAGAATTGAATAATGATCTAGTCCTAAGTATCTATGTATTGACTTAGCCTACAAGATTACCCTAGGTAACCTAATAAGGTATGATCCAAAGTGGGTAATGCTAATCACGAGGGTTACTTGTAGTAACCCCATAAGCTATTATAAGGGAACATATAACTAGGTTGATGTGTGAATGTTGGTTAGGTTACCAACATCCTATAATATCAAGGTCTCTTACTTATGTCCTTTAATATAGTAGGGGACAACCTGCATTTGCACCCTAGACGGAAGCAACCATATCTCGGACATAATAATCAAGGTAAGTACAACTCCGCCTACAGCATAGGCAATTGTTGTGATGCTTACCCAAGCATATTGATGTGTGATATAGTTGTTTATGCCAAGCGTGTGGTTAATGTTTAACATGATGTATGCTTATGAAATGTTAAGATCATAGCTATGTTACGATGAAATGTTTAGATCATGGATATGATACGAGGCATGTTAGAATATGAATATATAAGTGTGACATCATGAAGCATGTTCACCAATGATTAAGATAAGAGTAAGATCTAGAAAGAGATCACGAAAAACAAGTAAGATGGCAAGCAAGCTTGCCTGTGTCGTACCACCCGTCCGAGGTCGGATTGGACTATGGTTTGAATTGGAAATGGACTGACCGCCCCAACCACTCCATAGTTGGGCGCCGGGTACGTACACTTATGTAAAGGGCCCATAAGCAAGATAAGACAAGATAAGATAGGAAGTATGCTATGAAAGTATAAGGAAGCATAATGAAGCATAAATGACTCATGCATGTTTAAGTATGTTATGCTGTTATGTTATGACATGTTAAGAAGTGCTAAGTTCCATTATGTGTTATTTTGTTGTGTCGCAGATTAACAAGTTGTACTTGCTGAGCGAAAGCTCACATCTTACGTCTATACTGTAGGTAAGCAACCTATGAGCAATGGCTGATGCAATAATGGAGGAGCGTGGCGGAGCGACTGTGAAAAAGTGGGAGTGTGACCGCTACGCGTGTAGTCTTTATAAGTATTTTATTTCAAACAGAACAAAGTTGTGTAATTATTGCATATGCGTACGCAAAACATCTTAAGTCAGTTAAAGTATGTATGTTCATATGCTTGTAAAAAAAAAAAAATTTCCGCTAAATTTTGCTAAGTCGATAAGTATATAAGTATGGTAACGGCCTGTGCTAGGCGGGTCGTTACAGTGTGTGTGTATGAATCATATACATTGTGATGATATTTTTTTTTTTATACTTTTAATGATTTTCGGATTTGACCACTGTTACTGGAATTTTCAGATTTTATGATAAGTTTTCAAACTGCTTTTAAGGATACAAACAGTCTCCATTTTTAACAAATTTGGTATCGTTGGAAAGCTCTGAATGTCTATTTTCATTTAAAATTAGTTTCATATCGTTTTGAGATATATGTGAAGTTTTATGATTTTTCAAAGAGGCAAAGGTCCGACTACTAGATTTTATATAATTTCAGCGGTCCATTTTCAAAACCTTTTTTAAGGATCCAAACAGTATTTGTTTTTAATAAATTTGATATTGATATAAAAATCTGGATGTCTATTTTCATTTGGAATTAGTTTTAGGTTATTTGGAGATATATTTGAATTTTTGTGATTTTTCAAATAGGCAAAGGTCCGGCTGCCAGTTTTGGTAAAATTTTAGAAATCAAATTCAAAACTATTTTTGAGGGTCCAAACGATCTTCAATTTTGACAAATTAGGTACCATTAGAAAGATCTAGATGTCTACTTTTGTTTAAAATTGGTTTCAAGTCTTTTAGAGCTCTGTATGAATTTTTATGAATTTTTGAAAGAACAAAGGTCTGACTGACAGATTCTGTCAAGATTTAAAATTTCATGAAACTGTTAAATTTTTGTGTTGTGATGTTATTGAATGATGAAATAGGCCTTTGAGGCACTGTTATGATATGATAGATGTGTTTGATGAATTATTATGAGCTTTTGTTGATTTTATTATATTTATTACTTATGGCATGAACGGTTCTAAAGGCGAGCACCCGAAACCTCAATTGCGCGTCACCATCAAAAAATTTGAAAAGGTTAAGTAAGGCGTTTATGTAAGTATACTCTCACCTGCAACATGAATTAAAGATTTGAAAAGCATATGTTTTGATGTTGATGATGATGTTATGATGTTGTTAAATAATACTTCTCCTGTGATGATGTTTTGATGAAAAGTATATATATGGTATGTATATGTATTTTATTTTTTAAAATGACATTGTACACCCTTGATGATAATGATGATGATGTTGTCCGGTGAGCGGACTTTTGTCATGGGATTTGTTGGTTTGGGATTTGCTACCCCAACCCTTCCGTGACTAGCACGCTATGATGGTATAATATCGGACCCAATATATGATGGTTTTAAAAGTTATATGATAGTTTTAAAAGTTAAAAAGTTTTTAAATGATGTTTATATTTATGATGATAAAAGAAAATTGTTTATTTACATTTGTGAGATTTAAGTGTCTTACTAAGCCCTTGCTTATATAAGTTAATTCATGTTGCAGATAAAGAAAAGGGTAAAATGTAGTGTTGGAGGAGGATGGAGCGGATAGCGGGACAATATGTGATAGGAAAACGGGATGAACAATCATGAGATGGATATTTTTATTTCAAATAAAGTTTTGAGACTTTAGTTGATTATTATTTGATTGATGTTTCATATGGACTTAAATTTTATTTCATGAATTGCATTTTAAATATATATATAAATTAATTATGAAGTTTAAGTTTTATATAGTTTTTAAAAAAAAATTTCTAGAGTTTTTTTAAAAATGTCTAAGTAAAGTTTTCCGTTATGTAAATATTTTTATGTCAAGCTTAATATTTTTCACAATTTAATAAGAGACAAATGATTAAATAAGAAGTCAACTGTAATGGTTCGTAGGGGGTCGTTACATCTGATGACACCTCCATACAAACTTTTTGAGATGGAGTCAAGGTCAAAAAAACTGCTATGGGCAATCACTTATGATGTTCCCCCTACCTCTATGCACTTAGGGGTGATAGCCCAAAAACACGCTGAAGCGGAAGAGTACATCAAGGGGTGGAACTCTTCACTTGGAGAAATGTCACAACCTGCTTTGAAGAACAAAAGTAAGAAGGAAGGGGTAGGTCAAACTAGAGTAGGCACCAAGAAGGACACGTGTAAAGCTAAAGCTGCATTAGAACCCAAAACAACTGTGGGAAGGTTCCCTCAGTACACTCCCCTAGTCACCATGGCAGAACACGTGATGAACTAGATCTTTGGAAGGGGACTGCTCCGAGACCCCCCGCCGATCAATATAGACTACTCTCATAGAAACCAGAATAGGTACTACAACTTCCACAAGGATGTCAACCACAAAAATAATAATAATAATAATAATAAATAAGATTGCATACAGTTGCGGGATCAAATTGAGCTCCTAGTCTAGGATGAACACCAACAAGAATTTGTAGAGAAGGCCATTACCCCAACAAGCGGTGCCAATAGAACCAGCCAGGTTAGACCACACCCTACTTCAAGAACAGGTGACCAAACCAATGCCAAGGAGCCCAAGCGCGTTGTCTGTACCATTTTTGGGGGAACAGCCCCAAGTGATACTGCAAAATCAAGAGAAGCTACGCTCGAGATGCTAGGCAGGTGGCATGCGGGGAATACATTAACATGGCCAAACACATCGCAAAGATGTCTCTCCAAGACAGTATCATAATCACCTTCACCGATGATGAAGCCAACAAGCTTCTCCACCCATACAACAATGCTCTAGTCGGAGAAATCAAGATAACCGATAATACTATTCAGTGTCTCCTGATTGACAATGAGAGCTCCACAGACATCTTGTTCATGGATGCCTTCACCAACCTAAAAATTGGTGGAGCAATCTTGACGCCCATCCAAACTCCACTATATGGATTCGCCAATGAATATGTACGAGCAACTGGTCTAATCTGTCTTCCAATCACTATTGATGACGGACCAGGAAGGCTTCTTAAATGGTTGATTTCTTGGTGTTCTTCTTCTTGTTGACCTTAGTAGAAAAAGTACTATCTTTAGCCACATTTGCCTTTCCATAATTGTTGTGAGCTTTGATCATACTTTCAAATTCAAAATCAACATCTACTCATATGGTTTGAGCATCCACCAGAAAACCAATGACCTTGAGCATATGACCA
>CM046387.1:17062768-17077768 GCA_025413485.1 Ficus microcarpa
AAGTTTTTCAAATTCAAAGCCGATTTTTAAACTGGGCACGTTTTATGGAAGGTGCGCAGGGAGTCCGAAATCCTGCACATAAGTTTTACGAAAATGTTTTGTAGAAAAATTGTGAAGTGCTTTTAAATGGTTATTTTAGCTTCAGAAACTGTTCCAAAGGCAGTCTCCAGCCTCAAATGATTTTATAAAAGATCTGTTTCGAAAACCATGAATTTTAAGGGCTCGGGTTTGAAATTCCACATTTTTCCACGAAGTAAAGAAAAAGAGGGTTTTAAACCAAGTGTTTACAAGTCAAGGAAAAATAATGATTTTAAGCCAAAATAATTTCAAGATAAAGAAGCAAGAATTTTTACAAGTGAATGAAGGATTTTTGGAAGATAATTACACAAGATTTTCCAAAAATAAGGAAGATGGATTTTAAAATAAAATTGGTAAACAAGCCGACTACGAACAGTAGCCGGATGTTATATCCGAGTTACAATTCCAAGGTTGACCCAAGGTTTAATTAAGACAAACCCTAGGTTACCCAACATAACCCCAAGAGATACCCACATGTATAATTAGGCTAAGATTTAAAGGGTGAATGGAAATAACCCAATAACAAGGATGTTTGAGCAAAGCCCAAAAGTAGAATGGAACCTTAAACCCTAATGTTAGGATCAAGGGTTTAGTAATAAGAAGAAAAAGGTTATCCAAAGTAACCTCTTATGAATTAATCAAAGTTGGTTACCCTTAACGAAGAGGGATAATTGAGGTGACCAAGATGGATTTCAAGTATAGAGGACATACAACCAAGAGTAGGTGTGAGTGTTGGTAGGTCACCAACATCTTACGAAAAGATCCTGATCCTATATTTTTGGTATAGCAGGAAAGCGACCTGCTGTTGCCCATCAATTTAAGGACACAACTTTCAAGATACTACACGAGAGGTAAGTACAAACCTCACCTGCAGTATGAAAGCTAGTAGAATATTTTCAAGTATGCTATTTTCAATTATGCTGCAAAATGTTGTGCTATGTTTATGAAAGTGCTATATTTGCAAAATGCTATGTTTATGAAAGTGCTATATTTGTAAAATGCTATGTTTATGAAAGTGCTATATTTGCAAAATGCTATGTTTATGAAAAGTGCTATATTTGTAAAATGCCATGTTTATTAAAGTGCCATAATTGCAAATGCCATGAATGAAAAGATGATATGCCATGTTATGAATGAGATGAAAGTATGTTATCATATAGTGACATCATAAGGTATGTTCACTAAGGATAAACAACATGGTAAAGAATCACAAGTAAAGTGTCGTATCGACCTCCCATCAGGTGGAGGGTTTTTCATGTTAAAGTTATGGATTATCGCCCTCTCGTTGATGCGGGAGGGTGTAATCAATTATGTTTTCCCAGAGCAGTTAGGGACCTTGTAACCCCTAACTGTATCTGGAGGCGCGCTAAATAAATGATGGTACGTACACTATGGGGCCCGTAAGGAAGATAAGTTTAAGTTAAAAGGAATGTATAATTGGAACATAAATGGTTCACGCATGTGCATATGATGAATGTTATGTTTTCAAGATGTTTTGAATATGAAAATGTGTTGTGAGATCGCGTTTGTGCTTATTGGGCGAAAGCTCATCAAGTTATATTTCATACTGTAGGTAAGAAACCTGCGGCTTAAATGGTGGGCGTTGTAAGGATGATGCGGCGGCAGACGAAGGGCAGTGTGGATACCACTACGCATTATTTCCGCAATCTTTTGATAAGTTAAGAAGTTTTGTATATAAGTATATATATGATGAAGACAAGTTTTGTATTATGGTATTTCGGAACTAAAGACCTTAAGTAAACTTTTAATTCAGTAGTAATGATCTATTGCTAATGACAAAGGCTTTTTATAAGTATATTTCAAAAAAAAAAATATTCATAAATTTTAAGTAAAGTTAAGTGAAGTAAGTAAGGTGGCGGCCCTACGTAGTAAGGGGGCGTCACAATAACATCGTAACATACAAATTACATCGTATCATAAAATATCATGACATACAAATCATGTAAATCAATTCATGATTTCTTAAAAAGAAACACGTCATGCAACAAAATATGTTGTTCATGCTGTAGGCGGAGTTGTACTTACCTTCAGTCCTACGCTCTTGATTTATCGTCCCATCATCGCACGATAACAGTTCCTACTCCTGTTTCCAAACAGGGTGTAAGATAATAATCATTCACATTCTATCTTACTATAAATCATAATTATTAAATGTTGGTATCCCAACCAACAATCATGGGTAGTCCTAGATATATGCCCCCATAATCTACTGATGGAAACTCAGTTGGTTAAATAATTACTAGCCGTAACCTTAGGGCTCATGGCCCAACCGGACATAAACAATAACTCGGTATCCTGACCGGTTACTAAAGGCTATCATTTGCATAGATTCTTATACAAACCGTATTTTAATACAACCATAGCTTATAAATAAAGACAGTTAAAAACCGTCAAACTTAGAAAACACATCCTTAAAAACAGTTTCTTAACTTAAGTGTTAGTGCATATGCAGGGATCTCCTGCTTTTGCACTGTCCTCTAAAAAACCTGTGCAGGAACTTTCTATTTCCTGCACAGTCTTGGAAAATCAGGTTTTACTTAAAAATCTGCTTAAAATCTGGGAAAACTTCCTTCATAGATCATTTCCACTTAAGACTCAAGACATGAGCTATTGATTATAAAATTATTCTGAGAGTAGAACTTATAAAACCAATTATAAGTTCAATCACCAATTATGGTTGGATTTAATAAAAATCCGGCAGCATAACGGTTTATTTTCCTTAATACCCAAAATTTAAACCTGCAACAAAACTAGTTTATAGAAAGTTTCGGCATATCATAACTGCAAGATGTGCTATCCATAACACATTCATCATAAAAACATACAACATATCTTGTTAATTCAACTTCAGTTGATTAACTTTGAACATCAAATATATATATATTGACATTCAATTCAAAGCATATAAATAGGCATGCAATTAATCCAATAAATGACTTAAAGTAGTCAAGATTACTACCTAGATCGTTCGACGACGTTCGGGTGAGTAAACCGATTCCTGCTGACATTCAAAACTCTTTTTAATTTCGAGCGACTAAACTTTTACTCGCCATTCTTAACCTTCGAGATTCCATCTCGCAAATCCGAGGTTGTAAACATATCCGGAACATCGAAAATAGGCCGGAAAAGCGATCTTCTAAAATTCATCGACGGTTGACCAACGTTGACCGGCATTGACCATCTTTGACCGGTGTTGACCAGCTTTGACCGGCGTTGACCGGTGGTAAAAGGGACAAAGATGGGCACCGCTTCGAAGATCTCAACGAGAGAAACCCATTTCTGGTGTCCACTTCTTCAAACAGCGTTCGGTTTTCTCTAAAAAGTAAGAAAACGAACTAGAAGACGGTGGCAGATCGGGAAAATTTCCTGCGACGATCGGAGTGGTGATGGAATGGGCTTTGTTCCTCTCGACGAGTGGAACTCAATGAAATCAACGGCTCGCCAAATAGAGCTCGGATTGCACCCAAAATCATGCTTGAATGTTTATGTACCGAAACTTTCTTGGTACTTTTCCGGCGAACGGCGGCGAGTGGTGCGGCCAAACTCCGGCTATTAGACACTTGGGTGATGGCCTGCAAGGTTCACCGGCGCGTGCGACGGTGGCTGGCCGGAGACGCTACCTCCTGCGATGGCAGCCGCGCGCAACGCCCATGGAGAAAGAACGGGAAAAAGAGAGAGAGAAAGAAAGAGGGAGACGTGGAAGAGAAGAAAAAGGAATGGTTGGCTGATGTATTTGTTGGGATCTATAGGTGCCCTAAGGATAGAAAATCTTAGGGATTTTCTGTAAATATGACATTTTGATATTAATAAGAGGAAATTATTCATGTTTAATAAGTTGTGTCCTATTTACTTTCATTTGTTGATTGTATAATTATTTTGAGCAAACATAAAATACTCCTAGGCTGTTGGTAATATATCAAATTACCATATGTATACGGGGTATGCATAGAAGACGTGGTAATTTGATAACAGTCTAAATAAATAGTCCGCAATCAACGGAATAAGATTTGGGGATCTTATTCATGATAAGATTGTAAAGGTTGTCTACTTCCTTGGAGGGATGGTTTGTCTTGACCATCGGATAGGTTCCGAGTAGAAACTTTAACGTATACCAGTATTGAGGTATGACATTGGACTGGACCTAAAGTGTTAATTGATTCGGTTTAATAATTCCGTTTATAAGAATCAATGATACTTTGATTATCATCCTGCATTAATCTTAATCCTGAAATGATTACTTGAGTTCGCATCCATGACTTATGTACTTTGATGCACTAAAGGTGAGACACTGTTAATTCATGGTCAACATACTTGTGTTTTGGGTGCATGACTTATGGATGGAGAAATCAAGATTCATAGATACGGAATCCATAGCTATCTTAATGATAGTAAATGTTATCTACTTAAAGGTATTATTCGGGGATTGAAAGATAGTATAACAAGATCTTGGCCATCGGTTTACTTTGTGTTCTCTGGTGGTTTTCCAATTGTATGGTTTTACAATTGGTGGTTCTTTCAATGGAGAATAATTGAACTTTAAGTTAAAATGATTGAAAAGGTAAAACGGAAAAAGTCCTTAATTCAATCATGGATAACATATGGGGATTAAGCAAGCGATGAATAAATCATGGAAGAAGCACTACGTGAAAGAGCTTTCGTAATACGGTATGTAAACAGGAGTTCAGCTTCAAACTTTTAGTGGAATAGTTTTGAAGTTGATAATTGATGGATAATTAATCTGGGATTAATTTTTCACAATTATAGGAGCCTCTTTACATATTTCCATCGGGTCCCTCTATTAGCTCATATAGTTCCACGAAGCGTCTCGGGATTTGTTCCTAATGAGATCGGTAAATTGTAAATGGAATTTTGTAATGTCTATTAAGACATGGTACTCTCTAACATGCAATCCAGAAAGGATTGGACATGTGAAATTTGTAGACAAATGATTTGTCAACATGTGATTGGTTAATTTGAATTTTGAAAATAAGATTGTATTTGAATTTTGGAAAACAAAATTTTTCTCTCCTAATTAAAAGTGGTGCACGTTTTTTAATTGTATGGAGGGAAGAAAATTTTGTTTCAAAATTATTTAAATATATTCCTAACATTTAATTATTAATTGGTTTAAATAATGGAGATTATTTCATGAATTTTTCTTTCCTAATTAAATAGGTGCATGGTTTTTGTGAGGAAAGAAAATTTGAAATATTTCATTAATTTAAATTAATTAATATGGATAATGTTTATGGAAAATATTTATTCAAATATGTGAATCCTATTTAAATTCGAAAAGGTTTAAAAGAAGTTTGAATCTAGATAGGACTAGGATCTTTTGACTAGTCTAGATTCTTGATTTAAAATTTAAACCACCAATCAAGATTTCTCTCACTTTGTGGCCGAATTTTAAAGGGGATTTCCTCTTGAAATTTGTTTTTAGGTTCAATGAATCTAGCCCTAAAGTTGTATGATCTTTTGGTTCAAGATTTATCCGGAAAATAATTATTAATTATTTTTCAAGTAGGAGATAAATTTTGAAAAGGATTGTAATACTATATAAAGGCTAGGAGTTCTTGAAAAACCAATTTTTTGATAATTTTAAAAGGGAAAAACGTTTTTTTAATAAAAAAAAAAAAATTTTTTTTTCTTCCACATCAAAAATTCGGCTTTCTTGTGAGAGAGAAAAAGAAAGAAAATTCCATTGAATCAAAACTGCGAGAAAGGTTAAACCGAGTGATTATTTTCATAGGAGGTTAACCGGTTTCTGTTTTGTAGTTTTGAAGAAAGAAGTTGGATCAAATTCTCAACGAGGATCATCGGAATTGAGAAGGAGGGATCTAGACTTCGGAAAGAAATACCGGTCGCTTGGATTCATAGAACGTGTGCCCACACACACTTTGAGACGTGGAACTCGAGAATAGTAGAGAAGACACGTTGGTCAAACACTCTAGCAATTCCGGAATCCAAGAAATAAGGTACGCTTGATCATGAATTAATTTATTGTTATATGCATCATGAGCTTCTTTTCCGGAAACGGCATAAAATTTTTAAAACTTCCGCTGCGCCGTAACTCCAATACCGGATCCGATTTTTCCAACAACTGGTATCAGAGCCAACTCATGATCATGCATATAATATAAATTATTTGATCAAATAAATTTCTCTCCATGCATTAATGAAATATTTTAGAGAGTTGGCACTCTAGGTTTTATTTTGAGTATGTTAAATATATTATGAATGGATGTATGGATGAATGCTTTATATTATTTTGATAATATATGATGCTTGTTCAATTTTGCCCGTCATGATTCCATAGAGGTTAGAATTTATATCTAGGTTTTTCAAGTGTAATAGATGCGGTCTATAATCACCGCTAGGTCGTTCTTTCAATTCCTAGAAATTTTGTAAGCCGGAAACGGCATAGGAATTTTTTTGTAAAATTCGGGCTACAATGGATTCAAGGAGATTGAAGATGAACGAAGGTATGGAAATTTTCAAAGGATGTGATTTTTTTTATTTTTGGAAATTTTTTTATAAAAAAAAAAAAAAATTTTTTGTATTAAAAAAAAAAAATCACAAGAATCTTTTGAAAATTTAATTTCCAATGATATGTGATTTTGATAATTTGGAAATCAAAATTGAAAATTTAAATTTAAATTTAATGGATATTATTATGAATTTTAAAATTTTGTGATTTAAATTTGAAATTTGGAAATTTCAAATTTTAAATTTGGAAATTTCAAAATTTAAATTTTAAAATTTAATAAACCGGATTTTTAATTTAAATTTTGATATTTTGTAATTTTGATTAAAATTAAAAATCACATATAATCTTTTTTGAAATTTAAATTTAATTTTAAATTTAAAAAGATGTGACATTGGAGAAGGAAGACACATTGAAGAAGGAAACACGGCATGGATCTACAAATGAAGGCCGATATATGTTTCGGTTAATTTTTGTAAATTTTGCAATTTTCTTTTCTCTAGGATGGAATCATGATCCACGGCTATTTACATATTTTGCAAACCATGGATGATGACTTGCTATATGAATATGTAATACTATTTCATGATGTATTGATAACATGCCATATAGACTAGGGAGTGCCACTCAATAAATATTGTTTATGCATAAAAACAAAAACCCTAATTTAAAAGATTGAGTGGGAGAAGGTTTTACACACTAAGACCTACGGCCTCCATCGTTGGTCCAATAGTTACGCATGGTAGTGCCTACTACTCGGTTTCGATCCGAGAATTCCCTTCGGATAGGTATCTTACCTAGAGCGCACACTGATTTGGATTTCCGAAAGGATAACAATTTTGGGCATATTTTATGTTTAGATCACCCCTCGGTGGCGGATGTAAAATATGGATTCAAAATTGGAAACGATGGTTACACACTCATACTACTTTATTTATTAACCCTCCCTCGAGGCTCTGTTATGTAAATTAGTGGCCAAATAAACGATAGTTAATATATATTTAATGGAGTTTGTTCCATGGATGAATATGTATTAATCGGAAGGGATCCGTGTTCTTGGCTAGTTATTCTATGACTACCCCTCGGTAGCTTAGAAAGCGGTAGCTAGGAATTGTCGTTGTAAGGTATGTGTTTTAAGGGTTTTACACATGAACATTTAGATTGCATATAGATCTTTTTGTTTCATTACAAAATCATATTTTATAAACTGATAGGATGTTTGCTCATACTTATTACATGTTTTCTTATTATAGATCAAAATGTCAAGCCCTTTATCTGTGATACTTACGCAAAACAAATTAACTGGCGAGAATTTTAATGACTGGAAAAGGAACTTGCTAATCGTCCTAAATTTTGAGAAACACAGTTTTGTCCTAACCCAACCTCGACCACCTACGCCTACGATCGATGCTCCTGATAGGGATTTTGTAGCGCTTGAGCGCTGGGACAATTCCAACCTTAGTGCCATGTGCTATATTCGGGCGAGCATGTCTAACGTGCTCCAGAAACAGCATGAGGAACATCAAACTGCTAGGCAGATCATTGATAACCTGGAGGAAATGTTTGGTGAACAAACTATCCAGGCTAAGACCGATGCTATCAAAGGTCTCATGAACTGCAGGCAGAAGGTTGGAACTCCCATCAAGGAGCACATGATGACAGTCATGGCTTATTTGTCTGAAGCTCAGGCAAATGGGGCTGAGATCGATGCTGCAACTCAACTGGTTATGGTTTTTCAAACCTTATCCAAGGATTTCGATTTGTTTCAGGCATCCTACAACCTTAACCGGAAGGAGATGTCTTTAACGGAATTGATGAAAGAGTTGCAAGCCTTTGAGAACATTTTTAAGGGTTCTGGATCTAAGGCTGAGGCAAATTTGGCTGAACCTAGTTCGTCTGTTCCTAATCCCAAAAGGAAGAAGGAAAAAGGGAAGAACAAGGGGAATAAGCCTGCGGTGAATGCACCTGCTTCTAAGAAGTCTACCAAGACTAAGAAGCAAAAGGTGGACCCCAAAAAGGTTAAGTGCTTTCACTGTGGGAAGAAAGGACATTTCAAGAAGGATTGCCGAGATTTCCTGGCTTTGCAAAAGCAGAAAGGTAATTTCAATGTCCTGTATCTTGAGGGTTGTTTAGTGGAAGAATCTAAGGACAATTGGGTTATAGATTCTGGAGCTACTAACCATGTTTGTATTTCTCTACAGGGGTTCAAGGTAACGAGAAGTCTGCATGAGGAGGACTTTACGTTAAGAACCGGCGATGGGACGTTGGTGCGAGCTGAAGCAGTGGGAGAAGTGCATCTTTATTTTGATGAATTTAGGTTTATTGTTTTGAGACATTGTTTTTATGTTCCTAATTTTAAGAGGAACCTAATTTCGGTAGCTTGTTTAATTAAAGATTCTTATTCAGTTTCTTTTAATAATAAAGTTGTTATTAGGAAAAACAATTCTCTTATCTGTAATGGATGGATGCATGGAAATCTTTATTTTATCAAACCTAAGATGTACTCACTGCTTAATACAGAATTGGAAAAGAACTCTAAAAGACATAAGTCTTCTCACTCTAACAAATCATATCTTTGGCATTTACGACTTGGTCACATAAGCCTTAACAGAATTCAAAGGATGGTAAAAGATGAATGCCTCGACTTGTACGAGGTTGAACCTTGGCCACAATGCGAATCCTGTTTGGAGGGCAAGATGACTAAACGGCACTTTGCTGCCAAGGATGGTCGTGCCGAGAAACTTTTAGAACTTGTGCATACAGATGTTTGTGGTCCCATGAACATAGAAGCACGTGGTGGGTATGAGTATTATATCACTTTTATTGATGATTACTCAAGGTATGGATATGTCTATTTAATGACCCGCAAAAGCGAAGCCTTTGACAAGTTCAAAGAGTTTCGGGCTGAAGCGGAGAAACAATTAGGCAAGTCCATTAAGACACTTCGATCGGATCGAGGTGGGGAATACCTATCGGATGAGTTCTTAGGATATTTGATAGAGAATGGGATACAATCCCAGTTGACTGCACCTGGTACTCCTCAACAGAATGGTGTAGCTGAGAGAAGGAATAGGACCCTATTGGATATGGTCCGGTCTATGATGAGTTATTCCACTTTACCTTTATCATTTTGGGGGCACGCCATACAAACTGCATGCTATCTTCTGGATAACGTTCCCTCCAAATCGGTTCCTAAAACTCCTTATGAGTTATGGACGAGTAGGAAACCTAATTTGAATCATATTCGAATTTGGGGTTGTCCGGCACACGTCCTGGATAAGGAAGCGAAGAAATTGGAGTCACGATCAGAAGTGTGCTTGTTTGTTGGCTATCCAAAAGGGACAAAAGGTGGTCTGTTCTATAATCCAAAGCAAAATAAAGTCTTTGTTTCAACACATGCAACATTCCTTGAGGAAAGTTACATGGAAGACTTTAAACCTCGTAGCAAAGTAGTGCTTGAGGAGATGACTTCGGGTTTGGATGTTCCTAAAGTCACAAAAAACCCTGCGGAAAAATCACTAAAGAATCAACAACCACAGGAGCTTCGTCGTAGTGGGAGGATTATCAGGGAACCTGAAAGGTACATGTTCAGTGGTGAAGTTTATGAACAGAATCCATAGAACATATTGATGATCCGGCTACGTACAAGGAAGCTATGGAGGATGTTGATTCTAGTCTTTGGCAAAAGGCTATGAACGCCGAGATGGAATCTATGGATTCCAACGGAGTCTGGAAACTTGTAGACTTACCCCAAGGCATAAAACCGATTGGGTGTAAGTGGGTATACAAGAGGAAGAGAGGTGTGGATGGGAAAGTGGAAACTTTCAAGGCAAGACTTGTAGCGAAGGGCTATACGCAGAAAGAAGGAATCGACTATGAAGAAACCTTCTCGCCTGTAGCAATGCTTAAGTCAATCCGCATTCTTTTATCCATTGCGGCTGCTCTCGATTATGAGATCTGGCAAATGGATGTCAAGACAGCTTTCTTAAATGGCTCTCTTGAGGAAGATATATATATGATACAACCAGACGGATTCAAGGCAAAAGGCCAAGAAGACAAAGTATGCAAGTTGCTTAAATCCATTTATGGATTAAAGCAAGCATCTCGTTCTTGGAATATTAGGTTTGATCAAGCGATCAAAACTTATGGATTCAAACAAAACATTGATGAACCATGTGTTTATAAATGTATCAAGAACGAGAAAGTGGTGTTCCATGTACTCTATGTGGATGATATATTGCTTATTGGAAACGATGTGGCAATACTATCATCTGTCAAAGTTTGGTTAGCCAAACAGTTTGACATGAAGGACTTAGGAGAAGCTAGTTATGTTCTTGGTATTCAACTCTTTAGAGATAGAAAGAACAAAACGATAGCACTCTCCCAAGCTTTATACATTGATAAAGTACTTGAGAGGTTTTCTATGAAGGATTCCAAGAAAGGTGCTCAACCTTTCAGGATTGGAATCAAACTTTCTAAAGATGACTGTCCCAAGACATCGGAAGAAAGGGAGCGTATGAAAAATGTACCTTATGCATCAGCAGTAGGTAGTCTTATGTACGCTATGTTATGCACTAGGCCTGACATTTGTTTTGCGGTTGGTATGGTAAGTCGATATCAGTCGAATCCGGGACCGAACCATTGGGCTGCGGTCAAGCATATACTCAAGTATCTACGAAGAACGAGGGATTATATGCTAGTGTATTCCGGTCAGGACCTTGTTCCTATAGGATATACTGATTCTGATTTTCAATCAGATCAGGATTCAAGGAAATCGACTTCAGGATCTGTCTTCACCCTTGGAGGTGGTGCCGTTGTGTGGAGGAGTGTTAAGCAATCTTGTATTGCTGACTCGACCATGGAAGCCGAGTATGTGGCAGCCAGTGAGGCATCAAAGGAAGCGGTTTGGCTCCGCAGGTTCCTTAGTGACCTTGAGGTCGTTCCTGGTATGGATAAAGCTATGGTGCTCTACTGTGACAACAGTGCAGCAGTAGCTAATACCAAGGATCCTAGGCATCATAAGAGGAGTAAGCACATTGACAGAAAATATCACATTATCAGAGGCTTTGTTGAGAGTGGAAATGTGACGGTTTGCAAAATCGCATCGGAGGACAATCTTGCTGACCCGTTCACGAAGACTTTGGTGGCCAGAAGATTCGAAGAACACGTCGAAGGCATGGGGATGCGTAATATGTCACATTTACTCGCTTAGGGCAAGTGGGAGATTGTTGGGATCTATAGGTGCCCTAAGGATAGAAAATCTTAGGGATTTTCTGTAAATATGACATTTTGATATTAATAAGAGGAAATTATTCATGTTTAATAAGTTGTGTCCTATTTACTTTCATTTGTTGATTGTATAATTATTTTGAGCAAACATAAAATACTCCTAGGCTGTTGGTAATATATCAAATTACCATATGTATACGGGGTATGCATAGAAGACGTGGTAATTTGATAACAGTCTAAATAAATAGTCCGCAATCAACGGAATAAGATTTGGGGATCTTATTCATGATAAGATTGTAAAGGTTGTCTACTTCCTTGGAGGGATGGTTTGTCTTGACCATCGGATAGGTTCCGAGTAGAAACTTTAATGTATACCAGTATTGAGGTATGACATTGGACTGGACCTAAAGTGTTAATTGATTCGGTTTAATAATTCCGTTTATAAGAATCAATGATACTTTGATTATCATCCTGCATTAATCTTAATCCTGAAATGATTACTTGAGTTCGCATCCATGACTTATGTACTTTGATGCACTAAAGGTGAGACACTGTTAATTCATGGTCAACATACTTGTGTTTTGGGTGCATGACTTATGGATGGAGAAATCAAGATTCATAGATACGGAATCCATAGCTATCTTAATGATAGTAAATGTTATCTACTTAAAGGTATTATTCGGGGATTGAAAGATAGTATGACAAGATCTTGGCCATCGGTTTACTTTGTGTTCTCTGGTGGTTTTCCAATTGTATGGTTTTACAATTGGTGGTTCTTTCAATGGAGAATAATTGAACTTTAAGTTAAAATGATTGAAAAGGTAAAACGGAAAAAGTCCTTAATTCAATCATGGATAATATATGGGGATTAAGCAAGCGATGAATAAATCATGGAAGAAGCACTACGTGAGAGAGCTTTCGTAATACGGTATGTAAACAGGAGTTCAGCTTCAAACTTTTAGTGGAATAGTTTTGAAGTTGATAATTGATGGATAATTAATCTGGGATTAATTTTTCACAATTATAGGAGCCTCTTTACATATTTCCATCGGGTCCCTCTATTAGCTCATATAGTTCCACGAAGCGTCTCGGGATTTGTTCCTAATGAGATCGGTAAATTGTAAATGGAATTTTGTAATGTCTATTAAGACATGGTACTCTCTAACATGCAATCCAGAAAGGATTGGACATGTGAAATTTGTAGACAAATGATTTGTCAACATGTGATTGGTTAATTTGAATTTTGAAAATAAGATTGTATTTGAATTTTGGAAAACAAAATTTTTCTCTCCTAATTAAAAGTGGTGCACGTTTTTTAATTGTATGGAGGGAAGAAAATTTTGTTTCAAAATTATTTAAATATATTCCTAACATTTAATTATTAATTGGTTTAAATAATGGAGATTATTTCATGAATTTTTCTTTCCTAATTAAATAGGTGCATGGTTTTTGTGAGGAAAGAAAATTTGAAATATTTCATTAATTTAAATTAATTAATATGGATAATGTTTATGGAAAATATTTATTCAAATATGTGAATCCTATTTAAATTCGAAAAGGTTTAAAAGAAGTTTGAATCTAGATAGGATTAGGATCTTTTGACTAGTCTAGATTCTTGATTTAAAATTTAAACCACCAATCAAGATTTCTCTCACTTTGTGGCCGAATTTTAAAGGGGATTTCCTCTTGAAATTTGTTTTTAGGTTCAATGAATCTAGCCCTAAAGTTGTATGATCTTTTGGTTCAAGATTTATCCGGAAAATAATTATTAATTATTTTTCAAGTAGGAGATAAATTTTGAAAAGGATTGTAATACTATATAAAGGCTAGGAGTTCTTGAAAAACCAATTTTTGATAATTTTAAAAGGGAAAAACGTTTTTTTAATTAAAAAAAAAAAAAAAATTTTTTTTCTTCCACATCAAAAATTCGGCTTTCTTGTGAGAGAGAAAAAGAAAGAAAATTCCATTGAATCAAAACTGCGAGAAAGGTTAAACCAAGTGATTATTTTCATAGGAGGTTAACCGGTTTCTGTTTTGTAGTTTTGAAGAAAGAAGTTGGATCAAATTCTCAACGAGGATCATCGGAATTGAGAAGGAGGGATCTAGACTTCGGAAAGAAATACCGGTCGCTTGGATTCATAGAACGTGTGCCCACACACACTTTGAGACGTGGAACTCGAGAATAGTAGAGAAGACACGTTGGTCAAACGCTCTAGCAATTCCGGAATCCAAGAAATAAGGTACGCTTGATCATGAATTAATTTATTGTTATATGCATCATGAGCTTCTTTTCCGGAAACGGCATAAAATTTTTAAAACTTCCGCTGCGCCGTAACTCCAATACCGGATCCGATTTTTCCAACAGTATTGACTACTAATCCTTAATTAATCTCTTATCTTTTTTGACTTTCTTCACAAGCCAACCGGTCATCCCAAAGCCATGCAATACATACCCTTTTTTTTTTCTCTTTTTACTGAACGTGGACATGGACTAACATATATATATATATATCTACATATTATTTCTTTGACTTTTCTTTTTTGACTTATTTATTCTCTCTTTCTTCTAGCTTTCTTCTCAAGAAAACTGACCACTCTTTGTGTTCTTCACACCCTTAGGTTTCGGTTCCAATGAGAGGGAGAAGAGAAAAGAGAGACTTAAAATTAAACCAAACTTTTAGGAGTTAACTTACAACCCCTATTTATAGTGGAAAATTCCTAATTTTCATAATTACTTTTGCTTCCACAATTCATCTGGAATTTGCTTAAGAGTCCTTGGTGAACAAAAATAATTTGTTCTTTGATCCTCTAGGTGGATGACCGGCCATGCATAGTGTGAACCAAAGACAGCTTGTCCAACAAGCTAGCTTGTTCACCAAGTTTACTTAGTCACCAAGTAACTCTTGCTTACCTCATCTTGATGACATCATCATTACATAATTTCCCTTCCTTCTTCTTGGAATGGCCGACCATGCAGTGGTTGTGAGCCAAAAATTGGCTTGTTCAACAAGCTTTGTTTGTCTTGTTCACCAAGCTACCCATGCTTACATCACCTGCTTACTTCATACTTACATTACTTGCTTACATCATGCTTACATCATATTTTTCAAAAATTACACTTTAACCCCTAAGGACAAAATATTTACATTTTAGTCCTTGTGAGGTGGCGACTAAAGTGGAGCCACTTG